>CM061132.1:100110669-100186669 GCA_030789695.1 Scilla litardierei
GCCGAGTCGGAACTCGGGAGCTGACTGACGGATTACAGTAAGTCTGGGATTTTTCTTACCGTCGTCTTGATGCCACTCGGGCGAGTGGTGTCTCCGTGGTTCAGCCGAGTGGTCTGGCGATGCTCGGCCAAGTGAACGCTGATATTCAATCTGCTGCGTGTCCGATCTGGCCGGCCGAGCGGGCTCTCGATGGTCGGCCGAGTGACTGTAACGACCACTGTCCGGTCGTACGTATTTTGGCACGAATGTTATCCCGTATGAGTATTTTCATATTCGGTTTTATGGTCGTGTCCCGTAGTCCGAACGCATGATCGGATCCCATAGCCATGACCCTCTCCGAGGCGCGAACACTCCGGTACCTTCGTTGTAATTTTTGGATGTCGAAGGACCGATCTACGAATATCACATTAAATTATTAACTTGATTTTCAAAAGTTTATAACATATATTAAAATCAAACCTGTACGTATGGGTTTATAAAAAACAAAACAAACAAAACTTTTATTAATTTTTTAATAACTAAGGACCACTTAATAACTTAATGATTGGGTTTTCTTCATAAAAAATGATGATGAGAAAAGGATTGAATCAAACTGTTAACAACTAAATCAAATCTTTTAAAAACCTTCCCTTAAAAATCCTAACAAGCTTTATCCCAACTGCCCCATCTCCTCTCCAATTCCCACGTCACCCGTACCCTCAACCCCTCTCTCCCCACGTGAAACCCAACCTATAACATTAAGAAAAAAAACCCCCCTAGGCTATATTGTAACCTCCCAAGCCTTCAACCTTTATAACCATGTGCTACTCTTTATACAAACCCTACACACAGCCTTCAATACTATGACCTAGGGTAATTATTTCCTTCCCCTACAAAAGCACAGCCGCAGCATGCTGCAAAAATGAAACCCCTCACCCAACAATTATAAAAACAAACCCTAGGCTATCAAATATTAAAACCCTAGACAACCTAGCAGCCACCCCCTGTCAATCTCCTTCTCCACACAACCATCATCCCCGCGCTTCTCCGCCTTCCTCCCCACAAACCACAGCCTCCTAGTTCTCCTCTCCACCTCACGGCCATCACCCCAGGTCGAACCACCGCAGCCTCCTCCTCCCCTCCGGCCTCATCATCCCCAACCCTGCAGCTCCTCCTTCTCCGGGATCTCCTCCTCCATGCCAATAAACCCGCAGCTCGAGCTTCTTCCTCCTCCTCCAGGATCCCCCACACCATCTTCACAGCCAGAGCAACACCCCCAGGCCGACACAAAGCACAGGCCGTGCTCCTCCCATCTTCTCCACGGCCAGAGAGCCTCCCACGACCTCGCAAACCCCCAAGCAACCCACGGCCTGCTCCTACTAGCCCATCATCCATCTTCACAGCTTCGCGCAACAACTTCAGGCCCCGTGCACACGTCGCTACCTCAGATCCGACGTCGACAGCCCCCCACAGCCACAGAGCACTCGCGCTCAGGTCGGGTGCGCGTTGACAGCCCCGGATCCGATGAGAACGCTCCACCCGACGCTCAACGCTCGCTGTTTCGGAGTCTTCACCCGTCGCCACTGCTCGTTGGTGTCAACCGATCCCTCTCTTCACTTCAGGTTGGTAGATCTACCCCCTAAAACTCATAACCCCCACCGAAAAGTAGAGAAACCTAATAAAACACATTGATTAGACGTCGTAGGGACTTTTTGAAAACTGACATGAACTGAAAAACACAGTTTCTGATTTTATACTCTGCCCGAACAGCGAACCGAACCCTCCACGGCGTAGTACTCGTCGAGACAATTCCAGCGACACCAAGAACGTCAAAAACAGGCGAGTATATGATTTGTTATGATTTTTAGAAGTTTCGGCACGTTTACGCCGCCTTCATGTATTGCTGGATAACCTGAAATTGTGACGTGAAATAACGTAGGAAAGTGACACTATAATAACCAGGACAAAATTTGGGATCCAACGGTATATCATACGATATATCCCCATTTTAAACACTAAGAGAAAAAAATCGTTTCTGTAGCAAGTTGAACAAAAAGGACGTATTCGTCATTATTTGAAATTTCAGAAACGGTCGTTTGACCCGTTTCCGCTTTGTAGAACTGTCACCATAAAACTTTAATATTGTTAACAGTAAAATTCAGTGAGTCCGACATGTTTAACAATATGGACATCGTGAAATCATGCGCCTCGAAGGCGGTATCGTGATATCGTGATGTCGTGTGAGTCGACTAGGCCGGCTCGTGTTCCGGCAAAACTTTTGGGTGGGGTTAGGGTTGAGCGGCCACTGGGCGTATGAAAGGTACTCTCCTCAAAAGCACCACCCGACGCGGTGGGTTAGTGTCAATCACGGTAAGCCCCCGTGAGAGGAACGACCTTCTCATCACGACCTAAAGGCGAGAACCCTAGTTTAGATGTGAATTCTTGACATGAAAACTTGAACGCTAACTTGGTCATCGTGAATATTGAAATGCTAACGAACTCAGAGAATCTTAACTTTAAACTTGAAACCGTCTAGAACTGCCTGCTAGGATTGTTTCGTTTCCATTTCTATAAATTGTTGCAGTCACTTCTCTTAAATTATTGATGCTTTTAAAATTCATATATCTGTCATATACTTTGCCTTGGATTGCTAACCTCTTCTTGCAGACCCCTAGCTGACATACATTCATGTTTGTGGATGTATGTCAGGTTCAGAGCTTGAGTACCAGGAGGACCAGTACGAGACGCCAGAGTTGGAGAGTCAGGAGTTCGCACCTGACGCAGTGCCTCTCCCAGCAGAGGATTAGTGGACCCCGACACCTTACTGCTTTCTTAGTTCCTTTTAGTCATTGTAGTACTTTCGAGTACGTTACTTTCCTTGTTGCTACTTTTAGCCCAGCTGTGGCATTGTTAAACTCTGTGTACGAACATTAATTCTAGATGTGGCTTTATCTTTCTGGATGTGTTTCTTATTGTTCTGAATGGTAGTTGCAAGGACCTCATCTGTGTTTTAATCACAGACGCTTATTGAACTCGAGCTTGACCGCTCCAGTTCAAGCGGACCGCGTAACGCTCTTGCTTCCGGTGTCTTTTGGGAAGCGGGACGTTACAGTGACTCCTTCACTCGGCCGAGTGACATGCTGAAAATGCCCAATCTTCGTATTTTTGCTCTCTCGTCGCTCCTACGACGTTCTTTCTTCCTCTCCAATTGCAGAATTCCCCTCAAAAGAGTCACGGGTGACACTCCGGAGTGGGTGCATCTCAGAATCACTCCAAATCGCTCTAAATCTCCTGAAATTCTACAAAAACAAGAAATCATGAAAATCATCGCAATATTGTCGAATAATCGTGAAAAACGCGATACGAGCGATCAAAATGGCATGAAAACATGCAGAAAAAAGGTGTAAAATACGGAGTGATCAGTACACCCCCTCACTCACCCTCTCTCCTAGTCATCACCCAACTTATACCCCCTTTCACATGCATAGAGCAACTTCCCCTTTTTAAAAACAAACCCCAAGCCCTAGCATCATGCGTAACCCATACATGGCCGCCTCCTTCTCCTTCATTTGCGCGAGTTTCCCTCGCCACCAGCGGCACCACCGGACCTCCTCCCCTCCGGCCATCTCTCCCCCTTCCTTTCCTCTTCCTCTCCTCTCTTTTCTCACTCTTAAAAACACAAGAAACCCACATGGCTGAAAGTTGAGACAGCCTTGCCTATAACAGCCGGCCATCACTTTTTCCGGCCAACTCCGGCCAACTCCGGCCTTCCCCCTCCTCCTCAACAACCCCCCCAACCCTCTTCTCTCTTCTCTCCACCTTAAAACCCCTTGAAACCCATTGAAAACCCTCAAAAATCTGCCGTTGCCGCTGAAAAACTGTCGACAGCCCGGCTGGTCGGAAAACGCATGCCCACCACTCTCCGGCGACCTCTGGCGGCTGCCACCACCCCCGATCAACTCCTCTCTAACCCCCCGATCATCTCCAACTCCACTTACCCTTTTTCCACGTCTCGATCTCCTCGAAAACCCCGTGGAACTCTGATCTAGCCGCAGTTTTACAGATCTGCACCACCTCCGGGAAAACTCACGCCCACCGGCCATCCGGACACCTACGATGACCACCCTACATCCTTTGGACTCCTATCAAAACCCCCTACCAATTGCAACTTCCCTCACGCTCATAGCCCACCTGTAGCTCCCGGAATCCTCGTCAGAACACGCCGTATCGGCTGTTTTTCAGAGATCTGAAAGCTGAACTTCGCCGCCCGCGCACGGCCACCTCCGACCACCCCCGGCGACAACTCCACTACCGTTGGCTTCGTATTGAAGTCCTTTACCTTCTGAAACTTCCCGTTTTCGCTGTTCGTTGTTGGAATTCCGCTGAGAGGCATGATAACAGACGTTGTGCGAATCTGTCCTCTCCGGCTTCTCACGGCCACCCACCGCCGTACGCTCATGCCGTCGGCCATCCATCGGGCCGAGCATCTTCCTCTGGTCCCCCTTCATCTATTGACAACCCGCTTGGACTCTCGGAGTTCACGTGCGTTGCTGCACACACGTACTTTTAGCCGACGTCGCCGTTATCGTGAAGATCTATTGCGCTACTCGCAACGGGAGGAGGATCGCTGATTAGCTCGCTGCTTTCACGCCACCACCCCACTGTCCAGAGGTACCTCTCTGCGCTAACCGCGGCCGAGGAGTTCCAGACGACGCCGACGTTTCGCCATTCAGACCCGACTTCTGCTTGTTGGACGACATCACGAGGTTGGTTTCCCTAACGAGTAGTAAAACCCATACCGTAGCTAACCAAAACCTAAACTAAAATTGGTCAACTTGAACTAAATTTATTTTCTGCATCTTTAAAACGTTTCCCACCATAGGAAAGATCGACGAACGGACTTATTTGTAGTGCCCTGTGAAGCTACTGCACATGTACTAGAGGGGGGGTGAATAGTACTTTAAAATAATCAAGATAGTTATTCCTAATTATTGTGCAAGAAACAAACGACAATGCAGAATAAACAACAATTAACAAGAGATAGTCAAAGGCAAACAAAACATGTAGCGGGTTTGGATCCACCCAAGTCTCCCCGACTTGTTCCCGGTGATCCTACGTCCCAACCACCCGAATCCCCTCCGGATACTTGAGTTAGAAACCCTAACTCATGATTTCCACTAACCCACTTGCGGAAACTCCACAAGTGCAATCGACCTACAATCGATGTCCGTGAATCCCAAAACCCGGGATCACGCAAACTCTCACAACCGAGAGTATACAACAAATCAATGAAATGAAATGAAATAAACACTTACCTACAAAATCCTATGCCTTGAGTAAATCTTACCAAATTAGGGCAATGATGGATTTTGAGGAGAGAATGTCACCAAACCGAATCTCCACCAATAAGATCAGCGATCGAAGGCTAGGATGGAGGATGGTGACTTTGGATCAAGCTCTTGGCTTGGAAGGCTCACAATGGAGAGAATCTCTCTTGAGGATATGGCTCAAAGAGTTGAGGGAGAGATTCATGTGAGGAAGAGAAAGCTTTAGAATGGAGTTGAATAGCTTCTCTTAGATTTCTCCAAATCTCTAAAATGGCAGCCTTGAAACTTATGAAAGAGCCCCTCCAACTATATATAGGATAGAGGAGGGAGGGAGAGAAAAACGTTTCAAGAAAGGCTCCAACGGCTCTATTCTGAACCCAACTAGTCGGTCAAAGAACAAATGTTGACCGACTAGTTCATCAACTAGTCGGTCGCCAAATGTGCATAGACCGACTAACGATAAACAGTAAGTCAGGTGAAAATTGGCATGTACAGTAAAGCTCAACTAGTCGGTCTAAGAAGGAAAGTTGACCGACTAGTTTATCAACTAGCCGATAGATCAATGAACACAGACCGACTAATTATAAACAGTAGCTCAGGCTTAAAAATGGAAGTTCAACTAGTCGGTCAAAGAAGGATTCCAAACCGACTAGTTTCACAACTAGTCAGTCGGTGAACCTTCTTTGACCGACTAACTGTAAACAGTAACTGAGCTGAAATTGAAAAGGCAAACTAGTCGGTTCATGTAGAGTTGCCGACCGACTAGATCGTCATCTAGTCGGTTGGCTCTTCTACTTGAACCAACTAACATGACTAGAAGTCGCGAATCGAAGCGCGAAGCTTCGGGAAAGATCGTATGGACTTCTACTAAGATCCTAGCTCTAAGATATGAGCGAAATGAAGATTATAAAGTAAGTCCTACTCAATGCTTAACATTCTATTCTATGAAGCTAGAAGACTATAAAATAAACCTTACGAGCCGTCTTCAAAGCTTCAATCTTCATTCTTGACTTCAATAAAACTCCTTGAGCTTCAACGAAGCTTCAGGCATACAATCACACGTATTGAGAAGTCTTGAGACGTCGCTTTTGATGTTCATATAGATTTGGCGACGATCTCCATAACTGCGCTCACAAAGTGTTAGTTCACGATATATTTATGTTTGCTCATCATCCAAAACCAAATCCGGGGAATCAATACTCAACATTCTCCCCCTTTTTTGTGATGACAAACCAACATAAATAATAAGCAATAATAATGATTCAATTGAAATTTACTTACTCCCCCTGCATTGATGACACGTTAGTTCCGTATTCAATAATATTCATACGCATCAATCAGCGAGGGAAATATAAAATATGAATCCTATTATTGACATATAGGATCTAAATCCATTTTTATATCTTCACTCCCCCTGAATCTAACACATCAAATTAGATTCATGGTAAATTCCTTTGAATTATTAATTAGCACATTGTCATTATTATATCTATCCCCCTTTGGCATTAGCAAAAAGAGCGGGAGGAGATCAACGACAAAACCAATGGCTAAAAAATAACGCATGGGAGTCGAAGAGTACGACCATGGTCCAAATGACGCCAAAGTAAAACATCAAATGTGAAATACCGAATAAAAGCAAAGCGTGCCAATGAGACCAAAGTCGAAAATCGAGATACGACATCATCAATCCATATGCGAACATCGAAAAACGAAATCACCAAGCCATAGGTGAAAATCGAAAAATGAAATCATTAAACCATAGGCGAACATCGAAAAACGAAATCACCAAGCCATAGGCGAAAATCGAAAAATGAAATCATTAAACCATAGGCGAACATCGAAAAACGAAATCACCAAGCCATAGGCGAAAATCGAAAAACGAAATCATCAAACCATATGCGCAAATCGAAAAACGAAATCACCAAGCCATATGCGAAAACCGAAAAACGAAATCAACAAAACTCAAATCAATTTCACGTATTGAGTTTTGGAACATACTCTCCAAAATCAACATCAGAGACAAAAATCCAATGAGAATACCAAATGTAGCATGCAAGAACATATGGCATATACTAATCAAGCACACTAGAATTCAAATTGAAACAAAATGATACCAATCGTAATATAATCTACCAATGGATACCAATGTGAATCAAAAGTATGAATATACTTACAACATTAAGCTCCCCCTACTTTGGTGCATCTCTTAAGCACCATCAACTCCAATTGAATGAAAATCCTTGCAAACCACGGAGTTGGTAGGGTTGATATTCCACGGTGGATTGAACCTAGAAAAACTTAAAATGGACCTAAAATTTTATTTGATACTCCTTCTCTTATCCTTGAGTACCTAAATATAAAAAATCATTCCATGGTACCCAAGGACATTGGGTCCTAAGAAATTAGACTTTTGGAAGCCAAGTCCAATTGGACTTAGACTTCCCCACATAATTATCACTATGCACGACATTTATGAAATAAGAGTTCATATAAACTTGTTTTTCATTCATGCTAGTGTCCTTTGGGCTCCAAATAGTGTAAATTTTGGGAGCCCTAGTCCTATTGGGAGCATGCTGTAATGCCCTACAAGCTACTGCACAAGTACTAGAGGGGGGGGGGTGAATAGTATTTTAAAATAACAAGGAGTATAATTCCAAATTATAGTGCAAACAACTACCAAAACAATTTGCGGAAGCTTAAATTGAATGACAACAACAAATTTAACAATGCTAACAAAAGATGTTACTGGGTTCGGATCCACCCAAGTCTCCCCGACTTGTTCCCGGTGATCCTACGTCCCAACCACCCGGATCCCCTCCGGATACTTAGGTTAGAAACCCTAACCCAAGATTTCCACTATGATATCTTGTGAAAAACCTTCACAAGATCAAATCATACAAGCAATGGCAATAGTGAATCCCACAACCCGGGATCACAACCTTCTCTCACAACCGAGAGAATCAATAAACAATATAAATGAGTTTATAATGAAATAAACAATCTTACCACAAAATCCTATACCTTGAGTTTTTCTTACCAAATAGGTGAAAGGAAGGATTTGAGGAAGATGAAGTCACCAAGACCTAGCACCAAGGAAATGACCAGCAATAGGTGCCTAGGAGTGATTTGGAGACTTGAATCAAGCAAGAGCTTGAAGAGCTCACCAAGAACAAGCTTCTCTCAATATGGATTCTAGATCTAGAAAGTGAGAGAATGGGTTTCTTGTGAGGAAGAGAGCTTTAGAAATGAGTGAGAATGGCTATCTCTTTCTATCTCAATGAATCTCTTAATGGCAGCTCTAACCTAGAGAGGAATGACCTAGGTTCGTATTTATAGGGTCCCATAAAAACAAGTTAGGTCAATTCCCAACGGATAGAAATCTGAGGCAATTAGTCGGTCAAAGAACAACCACTGACCGACTAGTTCATCAACTAGTCGGTCAGTCAAACAACATGGACCGACTAAGTGAGGAACTGAGAAGAGATAGAAATTCAGACCTAGAAATCTAGTCGGTCCAAGAAGACATTCTGACCGACTAGTTTCACAACTAGTCGGTTAGTCAGTGAACGTAGACCGACTAAGAGGCAAAGTGAAATAGTCTGAATACAAATTGACTTAGTCGGTCCAAGAACAAAATTTGACCGACTAGATTGTCAACTAGTCGGTCACCAAACGTTCTTAGACCGACTAACGAAAAACAATAGCTTAGGAGAAATTTAGCATGTACAGTAAATCACAACTAGTCGGTCAAAGAAGCATCACTGACCGACTAGTTCATAAACTAGTCGGTCGGTGAGTCAACGTAGACCGACTAACTGTAAACAGTAAGGTGCAAGAAATTAAGGAAGCAAACTAGTCGGTCCAAGAAGCTCTTCTGACCAACTAGATCACCATCTAGTCGGTCAGTACTTCTTCTTGTACCAACTAATATGCACAAACAAGTCCGAATCGAAGCGCGCCGCTTCGAGGAAGTTAGAATGAACTTGTACTAAGATCCTAGAGCTACGATATGAGCGTTATGAAGATAGAATCGTAAGATATACTCAAGGCTTAACATTCTATAGATCGAAGCTAAAAGACTATAAATAAAACCTTAAAGAATGGTCTTCGAGAGCTTCGATTAATTCTTCATGACTTCCAAAACGGTCCAAGAGCTTCAACGATGCTTTAGGCAATGAATACGAGCTTTGAGAAGTCTTGAGATGTCGCTTTGATTGTTCTCGTGAATTTGGCGACGATCTCCAATACTGCGCTCACAATTTGTTAGTTCATGAATTATTTATGTTTGCTCATCATCCAAAACCAAATCCGGGGAGTCCAATATTCAACACATGCATGCGTTGTTGATTTCTACGTGATGCATGTCGTGGATTGGCATAAGGAACATGATGAAATGGTGCACGACGATAATTATTCATATGATGATGTGGGTGAACATATGCATGTGGAAGAACACGTGCATGAGGGTGTCTCATATGGTGTGCACGTGCCCGTGGATGCGGTGCATAGAAATCATCATGCGTGCTAACATGTGGAGTAGGATGTGTGTTCCTACGTGGCATGGTATTGGTGTACATATAGGCATGACCCTTCTTTGGAGGTCCACCCAAAGTGGGTTTCTTTCTAAATGGGGGTGTGTTCCTAGCGGAAGCACCATTGGTAGAAGAACTACCCATGACGTGTTTACTTCCACTAGTAGAAGCATCGGAAGATGGCCTTGTTGAATATTGGACTCCCCGGATTTGGTTTTGGATGATGAGCAAACATAAATACTTCATGAACTAACAATTTGTGAGCGCAGTATTGGAGATCGTCGCCAATTTCACGAGAATATTCAAAGCGACATCTCAACACTTCCAAAAGCTCGTTTTCATGCCTAAAGCTTCGTTGAAGCTCTTGCGACGCTTTGGAAGTAATGAAGATTCAATCGAAGCTCTCAAAGACCATTTATTAAGGTTTTATTTATAGTCTTTTAGTTTCGATTGATAGAATGTTAAGCCTTGAGTATATCTTACGTTTCTATCTTCATTACGCTCATTTCGTAGCTCTAGGATTCTTGCACAAGGTCACTCTAACTTCCTCGAAGCGTCGCGCTTCGATTCGGACTTTGTTGTGCATGTTAGTTGGTACAAGAACAAGTACTGACCGACTAGATGGTGATCTAGTCGGTCGGCCACTGTTCTTGGACCGACTAGTTTCTGTCAGTTAATTCTTAGCTCTTTACTGTTTACAGTTAGTCGGTCTATGTTGACTCACCGACCGACTAGTTTGTGAACTAGTCGGTCAGTGATGCTTCTTTGACCGACTAGTTGAGACTGACTGTTCACTCTAAAATTCTCCTAAGCTACTGTTTACCGTTAGTCGGTCTAAGAACGTTTGATGACCGACTAGTTGACAATCTAGTCGGTCAACTTTTGTTCTTGGACCGACTAAGTCAACTTGCCTTCAGACTATGTTGTTTTGCCTCTTAGTCGGTCTACGTTCATTGGATGACCGACTAGTTGTGAAACTAGTCGGTCAGACAGTGTTCTTGGACCGACTAGTTTTTTAGGTCTGAAATTCTATCTCTTCTCAGATCTGCTCTTAGTCGGTCCATGCTTTGTGACTGACCGACTAGTTGATGAACTAGTCGGTCAGTGAGTGTTCTTTGACCGACTAGATCTCATAGATTTCTTTCCGTTGGAGATTGACCTAACTTGTTTTTATGGGTCCCTATAAATACGAACCTAGGTCATTTCTATCTTCAACAGAGCTGCCATTAAGAGATTCATTGAGTTCTAAAGAGATAGCTATTCTCCCTCAAATCTAAAGCTCTCTTCCTCACAAGAAACCCATTCTCTCTCATTTCTAGATCTAGAGAGAAGCTTGTTCTTGGTGAGCTCTTCAAGCTATTGCTTGATTCAAGTTTCCAAATCTTCCCTAGGCACCCATTGCTGCTCATTTCCTTGGTGCTAGGGTTTGGTAACTTCATCTTCCTCAAATCCTTCATTCCACCTTTTGGGTAAGAAAAACTCAAGGTATAGGATTTTGTGGTAAGAGTATTTATTTCATATTAAACTCTTTTATATTGCTTATTGGCTCTCTCGGTTGTGAGAGAAGTTTGTGATCCCGGGTTGTGGGATTCACTTTTCCATTGCATGTATGATTTGATCTTGTGAAGGTTTTTCACAAGATATTCATAGTGGAAATCTTGAGTTAGGGTTTCTAACTCAAGTATCCGGAAGGGATCCGGGTGGTTGGGACGTAGGATCACCGGGAACAAGTCGGGGAGACTTGGGTGGATCCGAACCCATTAACTTCATTTGTTAGCATTGTTAATTTCATTGTTGTCATTCAATTTAAGCTTCCGCAAATTGACTTGGTAGTTGTGTGCAATTTAATTTGGAATAATACGCCTTATTATTTTAAAGTACTATTCACCCCCCCTCTAGTACTTGTGCAGTAGCTGGTAGGGCATTACATTTGGTATCAGAGCCAGATACTCAGCTATGTCTGCCAACGACAACAAGACCGTGCCTCCACCTTCCAACTACGACACCTTCAGGAACCGTGAAGGAGCGTCATCGGTGATGGAAGGACATTCCTCTACAAGGCCTCCATTCTTCAACGGTACCAACTACGGGTACTGGAAATGTCGGATGGAAACCTTCCTCCGAAGTGCATCTTTATGGAGGACTACAATGAAGGAGTACAACGAGCCCGAAGAAGAAGATTTTGAGAAATGGACTACCGCGGAGGTCACCGCGGAGGTAAGCAATGCCAAGGCAATGAACGCCTTGCAATGCGCATTGGAGCCCGAGGATTTCAATAAGATATGCACATGTAAGAGTGCATATCAAATTTGGAACTCTCTCCTCATACTACATGAAGGGACGAGTCGGGTAAGAGACTCTAAACTCGTTGTCGTAACCAAAGATTACGAAATGTTTCACATGCAACAGGGCGAGAAGATGAAAGAATATTACGCTCGCTTCGTTGACATAATAAACGAGTTAGAGGCCCTCGGCAAGATCTACACTCAAAAGGAGAAGTGCTTAAAGCTTATTGAAGGACTTCCCTCTTCTTGGGAAAAACGTACCTTCGCCATCGAGGAAGGTAATGACATGAACAAATATACCGTAGTTCAACTAATGGGTACTTTGATGTCATACGAGGTACGCAAAGATAGCAAGGTGAAGCTACAAGAAAAGATGAAGTCATATTTGAACCTAGATGCGCCTAAGAAAAAGGCGATTGCATTCAAGGCGGCTTCATCCACATCTTCCGATGATGAAGACTCGGAAAACGAGTTGGACTTGGAGTCCATGGCACTCATGGCCAAGAAGTTCAACCGTTTCTTCCGGAAAGGTAACTTCAAGACCAAAGGTAAATTTGGTTCTTCTAACGCCTCTTCCTCTCCTTTGTGTTTCAAGTGTAATAAGCCAGGACACATGAAAGCGGAGTGTCCTCTCAACAAACAAAAGGAGAAGTGGAAGGCGCCAAAATTCGATAAGTCCAAGAAATACAAGAAGGGGTACAAGAAAGGACTTGTCGGAGCAACATTCACCGACTCCGAGGATTCCTCAAGCGGAGAGTCGGATGATGAGAAAGTGGAGCAAGCACATATGTGCTTCATGGCAAGAGAGGAGAACGATCAAGGATCCTCCTCTTCCGATGATAGTAATGACGAAAGCGATGAGGTAACGATGGATGATCTTAGAAATGCTAACTCTCAACTTTGGTCAAAATACACTAAGTTAGTAAATAGATATACTAAGGTAAAAGATGACCTAGCTAGCATTCAAACATCGCCTAAGAATATCATCACCAACAACGACACCGTTGTTGAAGAGTTAAGAAATGAGATTGTGAATCTCAAATCTAAACTTGAACATGTTAGCATTGAGGATGCGGAAGAACATGAGATAGCGGATTTAACTTCTCAAAACTCGACTTTGAGTATTGAGAACGAGAATCTTAAATCTCGTGTTTATGTGCTCACATCGCAAATATCCGTTTTGGATACTTCTTTGCGTTCTCTCAAAGAGAAATATGAGGACACATTGGGCCGAATCAACAAATTCAACAAGGGTAAGGGCCATTTGGATAATATCCTAAAAGATTTACTTCCGGCCAAACACCACATTGGCTTGGGGTATATGATGGGAAATTCATCCAAGTCGGTCACTACTTTTGTTAGGCCAACTTCCGAAGCCTCAACGAGTGGGAGCAAACACTCTATTGGTAGTTCATCTACCAATGGTGCTTCCACCTCGTCCACACCCTCTTTCGGAAAGAAACCCACTTTGGGTGGACCTCCAAAGAAGGGGCATGCCTACATGTACACTAATAACATGCCACGTAGGAACACACGTCCTACTCCACCGTCTCACACTTATGATGATTTTTATGCAACACATTCCTGGGCACGTGCACACCAAGTGAGACACCCTCACGCACGTGTTTCCACACATGCATATGTACACCCACCTCATCATATGAATAATTCTTTTCGTGCACCATTCCATCATGTCCCGTATGCCTATCCACAACATGCATCACGTAGAAATCAACGTAGCATGCATGCACCCAATAGGATGATGGCTCCCAAAATATTCACTATTTGGAGCCCACAGGACACAAGCATGGACGAAAAACAAATGTACATGAATGCTTATTTTTCGGATGTTGTGCATAGTAAGAATTATGTGGGGAAGTCTAAGTCCACTTGGACTTGGCTTCCAAAGGTCTAATCCCTTGGACCCAATGACCTTGGGTACCATGATATGAAAGTGTCTATCTTTAGGTACTCAAGGAAAAGAAAAAGAAAAGGAGCATCAAATTTAAATTTAGCTCCAAAGGGAATTGGATACTCGATAGCGGGTGCTCCAAACACATGACGGGTGACGCTCGTTTGCTCTCCGGAGTGGTTCCCATTGCGAATGGAAACCGCGTCGTATTTGGAGGCAACGAGAGCGGAACCATCATAGGTGTTGGTAAAGTCGGTAACCCTTCTAAACCATTAATTAGTGACGTTTATCTTGTTAGTGGTTTAAATCATAATCTTATTTCAATAAGTCAACTTTGTGACAAAGGTTACAAAGTTAGCTTTGCGAAAGGATTGTGTCACATTTTAAGAAAGGATAATGAAAAATTATTATTTTCCGGAACTCGTCGTAAAGACATCTATATTTTGGATCTTCCGAAGTCATATGAACAATGTCTCGTTGCCAACACAAGTGAACAACACTTATGGCATCGACGCTTTGGACATGTGAACTTTGGAACACTATATAAGCTTTCAAAATTGAATTCTATTAAAGGTTTTCCGAAGCTTGTTTTTGAAAAGAAAAGTTTTTGTGATTGTTGTCAACGCGGTAAGCTTCCTAAATCTTCATTTAAACCTAAGAAAAGCATCTCTACTAAACGGCCACTAGAGCTATTACATCTAGATTTATTTGGGCCAACTAGAGTAGCTTCCTTAGGAAATGCAAGGTATGGACTTGTCATCGTAGATGACTATTCAAGATTTACTTGGGTATTTTCATTGTGTAATAAAAATGAAGATTTTGAAAACTTCACAATTTTTGTTAAGAAAGTACAAAATCTCTTAGGAACCACCATTGTCACTATTCGTAGTATTCATGGAGGTGAATTTGAGAATGAGTCTTTTGAGACATTTTGTGATGAAGTTGGTATTACTCACACCTTCTCTTTCCCTCGTGCACCTCCTCAAAATGGTGTAGTTGAGAGAAAGAATAGGACGCTAGTGGAGTGTGCTCGCACTATGCTTGATGATAGCCAACTTGGCCATCAATTTTGGGCGGAAGCGGTACACACCGCTTGCTATGTGTTTAATAGAATACTTTTGAGGCCCGGCACTAAACAAACTTGTTATGAATTGTTGTTTGGTAGGTTGCCTCAAGTTAAACATTTTCGTGTTTTTGGTTCGAAATGTTTTATTAAGAACACATATGGTAGTTTGGACAAATTCGATCCGAGATCCGATGAGGGGATTTTTGTTGGATATTCTACGCGTAGCAAAGCCTACCGGATATTCAACAAACGAACCTCAACGATCGAGGAATCGCTTCATGTCTCATTTAATGAAGGATTTGTTCCAACTAGAATTTCAAATGATAATGATTCTATGGATGTTTTATGTGATTCGTTTGAAAATTCTAAGTCTAATGATTCTATTGATTCTATTGAGACTAACCCAACTAATGAAGTTGTTGAGAATGTTCCAAGTGATCAAGGTAGTCCCAAACGGCTTCATTCGGTTCGTGACCATCCCCATGAGCAAGTCATTGGCAATATCTATGATAGTGTCAAGACGAGATCCCAAGTTCACCGCTTCGCAAATTGTGCCTTTGCCTCATCGATAGAGCCAAAGAATATTAATGAAGCATGCGAAGATAGCGCTTGGATCTTAGCCATGGAGGAGGAGCTCATTCAATTCGAGAGGAATGAAGTTTGGGAGCTTGTTCCATTGCCATCGAAGAACCACACCGTCATAGGGACAAAGTGGATCTTCAAGAACAAAACCGACGAAAACCAAGTCGTCGTCCGGAACAAAGCTTGGTTAGTAGCTCAAGGCTATCGTCAAGAGGAAGGTATCGATTTCGAAGAATCTTTCGCTCCGGTAGCTAGATTAGAATCAATTAGATTACTTTTTTCTTTTGCATGCCATAAGAATTTTAAATTATTTCAAATGGATGTTAAAAGTGCATTTTTAAACGGAGATGTCGTTGAGGAAGTTTACGTTTCTCAACCTCCGGGCTTCGTAAATGAAAAATTTCCAAATCACGTTTTTAAACTAAAGAAAGCTCTTTATGGTTTGAGACAAGCTCCTCGAGCTTGGTATGATCGCCTAAAGAATTTTCTTTTGGATTTGAATTTTAAAATGGGCGAAGCCGATTCAACACTTTTTATTAAGCATGCTAATAATGATATTTTATTAGTTCAAATTTATGTTGATGATATCATTTTCGGTGCTACTAACTTCGCTCTTTGCGAAGAGTTTTCTAATGTGATGAAGGAACAATTTGAGATGAGCCACATGGGCGAACTCAAATATTTCTTAGGTCTCCAAATTCGCCAAATGAACGATGCAATCTTCATCCACCAAACGAAGTACACGGTGGAGTTGCTAAAGCGATTTGGAATGGAGAATGCCTCCGGGAAAAAGACTCCAATGAGCACGACTACGCATCTTGACAAGGATACTGGCGGTAAGGATGTAGACATTCGTCTATATCGAGGTATGATAGGTAGTTTGCTTTATCTTACCGCAAGTAGGCCCGATATTATGTTTGCCGTATGTATATGTGCTCGTTATCAGTCTCAACCTAAGGAGTCTCACTTAGTAGCGGTAAAGCGTATTTTTCGCTATCTAAGTTACACATTAGATTTTGGATTACTTTATCCGAGATCTAGCACATATGAGTTAGTCTCATATAGTGACGCTGATTATGCGGGATGCAAATCCGACAGGAAAAGTACTAGTGGCACTTGCCATTTTATAGGAAATTCTCTTGTCTCTTGGTTTTCCAAGAAGCAAAATTCCGTATCACTTTCAACCACCGAGGCGGAATATATTGCCGCCGGTGCCGCGTGTGCTCAAGTTCTTTGGATGAGACACACACTTAAAGACTTTGGTATAAATTGTGATACTTGCCCTATCATGGTTGACAACCAAAGTGCAATATGTCTTTCCAAGAACCCGGTACATCATTCCCGTTCGAAACACATAGATGTCCGACACCACTTTTTAGATGATCATGTTGCTAAAAAGGACATCATTCTAGTGTACGTTGAAACCCAAAAGCAAATCGCCGATATTTTCACGAAACCCCTAAAGGAGGACTCCTTTGTGCGGTTGCGTCGAGAATTGGGGATTATGGGTGAATCCGAGATATAGGATTCATGTTTCATTCAATAATTTTGCATGCTATTATTTTTGGCAATATCTCATTCATGCTAGAATTATTGGATTTTTCGGGAATTTTATGTGATATCTTGATTTTTCGTTCGATTTGTGCGTAATCGTCAAATTTCTGTTTTTCAATGATTAATGGGGTAGTTTCGATGTTTATTGAGAGTTTTGAGATTTATCGTCCAAGCGTATTATGGAGAGAACTTGATTTTCAAGTTTTTGACTCTTTAGTCGGTTCATGTTCAGTGACCGACCGACTAGATCGTGATCTAGTCGGTCAGTATTTGAACGCAGACCGACTAAATCTTGTCAGTAATTCTTGGATTCAGCCACTGTTTGCAACTAGTCGGTTCAAGCTCATTGACCGACCGACTAGATCGTGATCTAGTCGGTCAGTGCTTGAACTGTGACCGACTAGTTGTGCCAGGGGCTGTTTGGTCATTTGAGAAATCGACCGACTTAAACTCAGTTTAGTCGATCGATTTTCATTCTAATCGATCGAAATCTCTTCTCTCTCCGATCAAAACCCCGACCTCCCTCGAAACCCTTCGACTTCCGATCGATCTCCGGCCATTTTTCCGGCCATCTCCGTCGATCTCCTCCGTCGGCCCCTCGTTCTAGGTGATCTCCTCTCCTCCTAGGGTTAGATTTCATTTCCCAGAGCTAGGGCTTGCTCGGTTTCTAGGGTTCTTAGGGTTTATTTTTTTTCGGCTAGGATCTCTTCTTTCCTATCTCGTGTGTCGTGTTGTGCCGAGATTATGGCAAGAACACGCATTCCGATCACTCCCTCTAGCCCCTCTCCGATGACCGTTGATCCAATCTCTTCGGATCCCGAGCATCCAACCCCTCTGAAGCGTAGAGCCAAGACCACCCATCCTTCGTCGTCTTCGCCTCCTCTCAAGAAGAAGAGGACGACGACCGCTCAACCTAGAGGTCAACCGAAACCCAAACCCAAGCCTAAGCCAAAGGACAAAATTCTTGCTTCTCAATCTTCGTTCCATACTCCTACCGATTCCGATACGGAGTATAACCCTGAGACCGAGACTCATAGGGAACCCACTCCTCCTATTCATCCTGAGTCTAGCACCCACCCTCGTACGTCTACCCGTAAGCCTAAGGGAAAGGGTCCGATGCCGGTGGGCGGTGTCGATATTTCCTTATGTCGCGATGACCCTTTGTGTCTCGCGGCGTATAACCGTATCGAACATTGCCCGCTGCTTCTAGAGCATTTTGTCCAGTTTAGCGACTTCATAGGGTTAGCTGATCTTCTGTCGTCGTCGGGTCTTCTCGATTACCTTCGATATGACCCGAAGGCGAATCCTCACCCCTACCCTAGATTAGTGAAGCTTTTCTATGCTAATAGGATCCGGGGTCAGTACGATCAGACCCACTCTGTTGAGACGACCGTTTTGGGGACTCCTATAGTCCTCACTGCGGAAATCTTAGGAGAGATTTTGGGTATCGCTTCGTCTGGCCTTCTTCCTTCTGATATCTCGGTAGATGATATTTCTTCTCTTGATCAGACCATCCTTTCAGAGATTTTCCATCAGATTCCTCCTGCCATGATTGGCGTGCCATCTAAATCTTTCAAGCCAAATGCATGGGTCCTAAATCTGATTCTGAAGTCGTGCTTGCTTCCCAAGTACGGCTCCTCATCTTTACCATCCCAGCCATTTTTGAAGCTTATCTATGCAATCTTCATGGGGAGCTCGATTAATTGGGCTCGAATTATACTCGATAAGATTGACTCTTTCGAGTGTATTCGAAAGTCCAATAAATCGGCTCATATCCCATTTCCTTGTATGTTGACCCTCGTGTTTCGTCATTTTCGTGTCACATTGCCTCGTGACGATGAGCGTCCCCTTGGTCCTCCCCTGAATGCGACGGCCGTCAAGAAATCTCTTGCGACGCTTCGTCACGTTCAGAGGACGACACCTTCAGCATCTGTCCCTGCCTCTGCCAGTGCCTCTGCTACTCCAGTTGCCACCCTTGATGATGTCCTACGGATAATTCGTCGTCACGAGTCCCGCTTGGCTCGTACCGAGGAGGTAGTCTGCCGTATGGCTCGTCGGATGGGTGTTGAGCTTCCTCCTTCCGTGTCTGAGGATGAGGAGTTTGATGAGATGGCTGAGGAGGACATTGAGGAGCTCTGTCGTGCTTCGACTCGTGCCCCCGAGGGCACTTCTGCTGGTACTGCTGCTGCTGGTACTTCCACTTCTGCTCCTGGAGTTGCCACCTCTTCCGGTGTTCCAGAGCCATCTGCTGCAGCTCTTCAGCCTTCTGAGCCTGCTGCTGACCCAGTTTCCGAGCCTGCTCATGTATCTGCTGCTGCTGCTTCTGTCGAGACTCATGCTGCTTTTGAGCCTGTTGCTGAGATCTCGACTCCTGCCCCGACGATTCCATCTGTTGAGACACCTCTTCTCCCTGCAGAGCCTGAGTCCACTCCGTCGACTGGACCCACGGACGCTGCAGATCCTGCCTCCTCCTCGTGATCGTTGTTCCGAGGACTCTCCATATACGCTTTGGATGATATATTCTAGTGAGAGTGTCTTGGGTTAGGATGGGTTGAGAGATGCTTTGATGTATTTTTTTTGTGCTTTCTGGTTGTCGGTGTTGGATTTTTATGATGATGATGATGTATTTTTTTTGATGATATGTAGCGCTTGATATGATGTATCTCATATATTCGATGTGATATTTTTTTTTGGATGTACTCATGTTGTCTATATATATATATATATGTTCATCATCGTTCACTTTATCTTTTATTCGTCGTGCAAATTTTAATATTCGTTGAATATATTTGAAATGTGATATCGAATCGACGCATAAAAAGTTGGTTAAATGGATTTAAATTCTGTAATATTATAGAATTGTTCTCCGTGCACAAAATTAACCAAGAATATTGAATATTGAAGAGTATGTTTCTTTATTCAAGAAATGAATAATGATTTGGTGTTTTTGATGATTTTGATTTTTTTTGATAATGGAAAATTTGGCACACCTTGTTTTGATTTCCACAATTTTTCCCTTGGTGTCAAGTTGGTCCATTGCCTTTGTCTACGACTCCCGATGTTGGATTTTACATTTCCTAATTGTTGTCGTTGTATGCCCCCCATTTTTGGGATAATGCCAAAGGGGGAGAGATAATGATAATAAATAGCGCAAATGAAAATTTAATTCAATTTCCAAGAATCTAGTTTGATATGCTAGATTCAGGGGGAGTTAAGATACATATAAGGATTTTCAAAATCCGATATTTCAAAAATCAATTCACTTTATTTATCTTACTAGTCTGCTTGATGCAATTCATTTATATTCATTTTGGAATTAACGTGTCATCAATGCAGGGGGAGTAAGTATTTTACATTTGAATTATTATCTTTGATTATTATTTATGTTGGTTTGTCATCACCAAAAAGGGGGAGAATGTTGAATATTGGACTCCCCGGATTTGGTTTTGGATGATGAGCAAACATAAATACTTCATGAACTAACAATTTGTGAGCGCAGTATTGGAGATCGTCGTCAATTTCACGAGAATATTCAAAGCGACATCTCAACACTTCCAAAAGCTCGTTTTCATGCCTAAAGCTTCGTTGAAGCTCTTGCGACGCTTTGGAAGTAATGAAGATTCAATCGAAGCTCTCAAAGACCGTTTATTAAGGTTTTATTTATAGTCTTTTAGTTTCGATTGATAGAATGTTAAGCCTTGAGTATATCTTACGTTTCTATCTTCATTACGCTCATTTCGTAGCTCTAGGATTCTTGCACAAGGTCACTCTAACTTCCTCGAAGCGTCGCGCTTCGATTCGGACTTTGTTGTGCATGTTAGTTGGTACAAGAACAAGTACTGACCGACTAGATGGTGATCTAGTCGGTCGGCCACTGTTCTTGGACCGACTAGTTTCTGTCAGTTAATTCTTAGCTCTTTACTGTTTACAGTTAGTCGGTCTATGTTGACTCACCGACCGACTAGTTTGTGAACTAGTCGGTCAGTGATGCTTCTTTGACCGACTAGTTGAGACTGACTGTTCACTCTAAAATTCTCCTAAGCTACTGTTTACCGTTAGTCGGTCTAAGAACGTTTGATGACCGACTAGTTGACAATCTAGTCGGTCAACTTTTGTTCTTGGACCGACTAAGTCAACTTGCCTTCAGACTATGTTGTTTTGCCTCTTAGTCGGTCTACGTTCATTGGATGACCGACTAGTTGTGAAACTAGTCGGTCAGACAGTGTTCTTGGACCGACTAGTTTTTTAGGTCTGAAATTCTATCTCTTCTCAGATCTGCTCTTAGTCGGTCCATGCTTTGTGACTGACCGACTAGTTGATGAACTAGTCGGTCAGTGAGTGTTCTTTGACCGACTAGATCTCACAGATTTCTTTCCGTTGGAGATTGACCTAACTTGTTTTTATGGGTCCCTATAAATACGAACCTAGGTCATTTCTATCTTCAACAGAGCTGCCATTAAGAGATTCATTGAGTTCTAAAGAGATAGCTATTCTCCCTCAAATCTAAAGCTCTCTTCCTCACAAGAAACCCATTCTCTCTCATTTCTAGATCTAGAGAGAAGCTTGTTCTTGGTGAGCTCTTCAAGCTATTGCTTGATTCAAGTTTCCAAATCTTCCCTAGGCACCCATTGCTGCTCATTTCCTTGGTGCTAGGGTTTGGTAACTTCATCTTCCTCAAATCCTTCATTCCACCTTTTGGGTAAGAAAAACTCAAGGTATAGGATTTTGTGGTAAGAGTATTTATTTCATATTAAACTCTTTTATATTGCTTATTGGCTCTCTCGGTTGTGAGAGAAGTTTGTGATCCCGGTTTGTGGGATTCACTTTTCCATTGCATGTATGATTTGATCTTGTGAAGGTTTTTCACAAGATATTCATAGTGGAAATCTTGAGTTAGGGTTTCTAACTCAAGTATCCGGAAGGGATCCGGGTGGTTGGGACGTAGGATCACCGGGAACAAGTCGGGGAGACTTGGGTGGATCCGAACCCATTAACTTCATTTGTTAGCATTGTTAATTTCATTGTTGTCATTCAATTTCAGCTTCCGCAAATTGACTTGGTAGTTGTGTGCAATTTAATTTGGAATAATACG
The DNA here is from genome assembly GCA_030789695.1 of Scilla litardierei. Lineage (NCBI taxonomy): Eukaryota > Viridiplantae > Streptophyta > Magnoliopsida > Asparagales > Asparagaceae > Scilla > Scilla litardierei. Next base: position 100,132,999 of record CM061132.1, read on the forward strand.
CCTTATTATTTTAAAGTACTATTCACCCCCCCTCTAGTACTTGTGCAGTAGCTGGTACGGTCCAAATGACACCAAAGTAAAATACGAAGTAAATCAAAGCGTGCCAACAAGACCATGGTCGATAATCGAAAAATAAAATAATCAAAACTCAAATCAATTTCACGTATTGAGTTATGAAACATACTCTCCAATATCAACATTCTTGATGAATTAAGTGCATGGAAAACAATTCTATGTTTTCATAGAATTAATTTCTATTTAATCCATATAATCGTCGAGCGACGAAAACAACATCAAAGACAAAAATATATATAATGTGCACACAGAAGTAAATGTCAACACGATGTATATGTATATATATAAAACATGGTACAACAAAATGTATACATCCGCCAACATACATAAAAACGATCGAAAGATCGGTGCACACATACAACATATGTCTCAACAGACATAAAAAGGAACATACAACAAAGAGTGTATCATCAAAACATCCAAAAATATCAAAAATTCATAACCACCAACTATCCTACCCCACTCTCTCACTACAAAATATAGCATCCAGATGCACATGGGAGAGTTCTCCAACGCAAGCTCAGGAGGCGAAGGGAGGATCAGCAGCAGCATCAGCAGGCTCTGCAGAAGGGGTGTTGGTTACTGGGTCGACTGGAGTGTCCACAGAAGGGAGAGTCGCAACAGGAGTGGTCTCGGGAGCACCAGCAGAGGTATCTACCGAAGGAATGGTGGCAGCAGGTGTGCTCTCGGGAGCACCAGCAGAAGTAGCAACAGCAGACGTACCCTCAGGGGCACGAAGAGGAGATCCAACAAGCTCATGGAGATCAGCCTCATCCATTTCCTCATCGTCAGAAACTGAAGGAGGAATCTCAATGCCCAAGTGAGAACAGATGTGAGCTAGCATCTCCTCAGAACGAGAAACACGAGACTCCACACATCGCAGGGAAACTGCTAACTCAGCGAGTGACGGAGTAGGAGAAGGAGCAAGAGCAGCTGAAGCAGAGGGGGTAGTCCTCTGAACATGACGAAGCGCCACAAGAGACTTCTTGACGGCCGTCGCATTCAGGGGAGGACCCAGAGGACGCTGATCATCGGGAGGGAGAGGGACGCCGAAACGACGAAATACAAGGGTCAGCAGACAAGGGTATGGGATGTGAGCAGATTTGGTGGACTTTCGGATGCATTCAAAAGAGTCCATCTTATCTAAGATAATACGAGCCTAATTGATCTCGCTCCCCATGAAAAGAGCGTAGATAAGCTTGAGAAAAGACTGGGATGACAATCTAGAGGAGCCGTATTTCGGAAGGATGCACGACTTCAGGATAAGATTGAGGACCCAAGCATTCGGCTTAAACGATTTTGAGGGGACGCCAATCATGGCGGGAGGGATGACATGGAACATCTCGGCAAGCATGGTCTGGTCAAGATCGTGGATATTATCCACGGAGATATCAGCAGGGAGCAGGACAAAGGATGAGACACATATCAACTCCCCTAAGATCTCTGTCGTGAGGACAATAGGTGTCCCCAAGACAGTGGTCTCAATGGAGTGTGTATCTTCATACACACCCCGTACTCGATTTGCATAGAATAATTTGATGAGTCATGGGTATGGATGAGGGTTCTCCTTAGGGTCATGGTGAAGATAATCTATTAGGCCGCTATAGGAAAGAAGATCGGTGAGATGTGGAAAATCTGAGAACTGAACGAAGTGCTCCAATATCAATGGACAGTGCTCGATACGATTGTATGCCATGAGACACATCGGGTCTTCGCGACACAACGATATATCGACATCACCCAAAGGCATGGGAGCCTTCCCCTTAGACGGATGAGAGCTAGATCGAGGAGGAGGAGTTGGAGCCCTAGCGGTAGGCTCAGACTCAGGAATATACTCTGCGTCGGAGTCAGAAGTGGGAGGAGAAGGTGCACGAAAGGAGGCTGGAGACACAAGCTGCTTCTTAGGCTTGGGTTTAGATTGGGACATGGATTGGGGTTTGGGCTTTGGCTTGGAAGTCCTCTTCTTCTTCAGAGGAGGCGAAGAAGAAGAGGGACGAGTGGTCTTGGCCCGGCGTTTGGGTTGAGGAGGGTCCGTAGGAGGAGACTTGACTGTCATGGGAGACGGACTAGATGGACGGATAGGGAGATGTGTCTTCGCCATACTCGAGACGAGACAACGCAAACCAACGCACGAGATCGACACACAATCGAACGAAGAAACCCTAATACAACCCCTAAATCGACGGAAAACAAAGATAGACCTAGAATGAAACCCTAAAACGCAGAGAGAAGGTGATACCTAGGTCGACTGGAGGTAGGGGAGAGATCCGCGACGGCGGAGATGGCCGGAAATTGCCGAAAAACACGACACACGACGGAGGGAGACGAACGGACGAGGGGGGTTTAGGGTTTGAGAGTGATCGCGCACCGATTAGAATGAATTCTAATCGGTGTGAGGAAGAGTTTAAGTCGATCGGGAATGCCAAAAGACACAGCTGCCCCTGCGCAATTTGTCGGTCTCAGTCCAAGTGCTGACAGACTAGAATCCAATCTAGTCGGTCGGCCAATGAGCTTAAACCGACTAACTGCAAACAGTAACAGATAGTCAAAAAATGGCATGAATTAGTCGGTCTGAGTTCATTCACTGACCGATTAGAACTGAATCTAGTCGGTCGGCCAATGAACTTGGACCGACTAAGAGAGTCCAAAAATTTTACATTGAGAAATTTAGAGTACTCTACTACGCGCACTTGGACGATACATTGAAATACTCTCATACGTCATTATTCTACCCCATAAAACATCAAAAATCACAAATACGACGTTCATGAATATTTCTAGCGAAAATTTCAAAAATTCAAATATAAATCCAGAAAATCCCAACAAATCTAGCATGAGCATATATAAAAGAAATTTATTATCATGCAAGATTATTGAAAAATATGAATCCTAAATCTCGGATTCACCCATAATCCCCAATTCTCGACGTAACCGCACAAATGAGTCTTCCTTGAGTGGTTTCGTGAAAATATCGACGATTTGCTTCTGGGTTTCAACGTACACTAAAATGATGTCCTTTTTAGCAACATGATCATCTAGGAAATGGTGATGGACATCTATGTGTTTAGAACGGGAATGGTGTACCGGATTCTTAGAGAGACATATTGCACTTAGGTTGTCCACCATGATAGGGCAAGTATCACAGTTTATACCGAAGTCTTTAAGAGTGTGTCTCATCCAAAGAACCTGAGCACACGCAGCACCGGCGGCAATATATTCCGCCTCAGTGGTTGAAAGTGATACGGAATTCTGCTTCTTGGAAAACCAAGAGAAAAGAGAATTTCCTATAAAATGGCAAGTGCCACTAGTACTTTTCCTGTCGGATTTACATCCCGCATAATCTGCGTCACTATATGAGATTAACTCATATGTGCTAGACTTTGGATATAGTAATCCGAAGTCGAGTGTGTAACTTAAATAACGGAAAATACGTTTTACCGCTACTAAGTGAGATTCCTTAGGTTGAGACTGATAACGAGCACATACACATATAGCAAACATAATATCAGGCCTACTGGCAGTAAGATATAGTAAACTACCTATCATACCTCGATATAGACGAATGTCTACATCTTTGCCGCCCGTATCTTTATCAAGATGTGTAGTATTGCTCATTGGAGTCTTCTTGCCTGAGGCATTCTCCATTCCAAATCGCTTTAGCAACTCCACCCTGTACTTGGTTTGGTAGATGAAGATTGCATCGTTCATTTGGCGAATTTGGAGACTTAAGAAATATTTGAGCTCACACATGTGGCTCATCTCAAATTGGTCCTTCATGGCATTAGAAAACTATTCGCAAAGAGTGAAGTTAGTGCCACCGAAAATGATATCATCAACATAAATTTGAACTAAAATAATATCATTATTCGAATACTTAAGAAATAATGTAGAATCAACTTCACCCATTTTAAAACCCAAATCCAAAAGAAAGTTCTTTAGGCGGTCATACCAAGCTCGAGGAGCTTGTCTCAAACCATAAAGTGCTTTCTTAAGTTTGAAAACGTGATTTGGAAAATTTTCATTTATAAAACCCGGAGGTTGAGAAACATAAACTTCCTCAACAACATCTCTGTTTAAAAACGCACTTTTTACATCCATTTGAAAGAGTTTAAAATCTTTATGGCATGCAAAAGATAACAATAACCTAATAGATTCTAATCTAGCTACCGGAGCAAAGGATTCTTCGAAATCTATACCTTCCTCTTGCCGGTAGCCTTGAGCTACTAACCGAGCTTTGTTCCGGACGATGATTTGGTTTTCGTCGGTCTTGTTCTTGAAAATCCACTTCGTTCCTATAACGGTGTGGTTCTTCGAAGGCAATGGAACAAGCTCCCAAACCTCATTCCTCTCAAATTGAATGAGTTCCTCCTCCATGGCTAGGATCCAAGTACTATCTTCGCACGCTTCGTTAATATTCTTTGGCTATATAGAGGAGGCAAAGGCACAATGATCGAAGTAGTTGACTTGAGATCTCGTCTTGACACTATCAAGTATGTTGCAAATGACTTGCTCATGGAGATGATCACGAACTGTATGAAGCTGTTTGGGAATTCCCTGATCAGTAGGAACATTCTCAAAAGTATCATCAGTAGGGTTAGTAACATTAGAATCAATAAAATTAGAATTACCAATAGAATCACATAAAACATCCATGGAGTCATCATCATTAGTAATTCTAGTAGGGACAAAATTTTCATTGAATGAAACATGAAGTGATTCCTCGATCGTTGAGGTTCGTTTGTTGTATATCCGGTAGGCTTTGCTACGGGAGGAATATCCAACAAATATCCCCTCATCGAATCTTGGATCAAATTTGTCCAAGCTACCACACGTGTTTTTAATAAAACATTTTACGCCAAATACTCGAAAATGTTTAACTTGAGGCAATCTACCAAACAACAATTCATAACAAGTTTGTTTGGTGCCGGGCCTCAAAAGTATTCTATTAAACACATAGCAAGCGGTATGTACCGCTTCCGCCCAAAATTGATGGCCAAGTTAGCTATCATCAAGCATAGTGCGAGCACATTCCACTAGCGTCCTATTCTTTCTCTCAACAACACCATTTTGAGGGGGTGCGTGAGGGAAAGAAAAGGTGTGAGTAATACCAACTTCATCACAAAAATTTGAGAAAGACTCATTCTCAAATTCCCCTCCATGATCACTACGAATAGTGACAATGGTGGTTCCAATGAGATTTTGTACTTGCTTAACAAATATTGTGAAGTTTTCAAAGGCATCATTTTTATTACTTAAAGAAAATACCCAAGTAAATCTAGAAAGTCATCAACGATGACAAGTCCATATCGAGCATTCCCTAATGAAGCAACTCTAGTTGGCCCAAAAAGATCTAGATGTAAAAGCTCTAGAGGCCGCTTAGATGAAATGCTTTTCTTAGGTTTAAATGACGATTTAGGAAGCTTGCCTCGTTGACACGAGTCACAAAAGCTTTTCTTTTGAAATACAAGCTTAGGAAAGCCTTTATTAGAATTTAACTTGGAAAGTTTGAAAAGTGTTCCAAACTTCACATGACCAAAACGTCGATGCCATAAGCGTTGTTCACTTGTGTTGGCAATGAGACATTGTTCATGTGATTTTGGAAGATCTAATATATAAATATCCTTATGGCGTGTGCCAGAGAATAACACATTTTTAGTATCTTTATTCAAAATATGACACATTCCTTTCGCAAAGCTAACTTTGTAACCTTTGTCACAAAGTTGGCTTATTGAAATAAGATTGTGGTTTAATCCTTTAACAAGGTAAACATCACTTATTAGTGGTTTACAAGGATTACCTACTTTACCAACACCAATGATGGTTCCGCTCTCGTTGCCTCCAAAGACGACTCGGTTCCCATTTGCAATGGGCACCACTCCGGAGAGCAATTGAGCATCACCCGTCATGTGTTTTGAACACCCGCTATCGAGTATCCAATTATTCTTGGAGCTAAATTTGGATTTGTTGCTCCGTTTCTTTTTCTTGAGTACCTAAAGATAAACATATCATTCCATGGTACCCAAGGTCATTGGGTCCTAAAAGATTAGACCTTTGGAAGCCAAGTCCAATTGGACTTAGACTTCCAACATAATCATCATTATGCACTACATTCATAAAACATGAATTCATGTACGCTTGTTTTTCATGCATGTTAGTGTTCTTCGGGCCCCAAATAGTGAATATTTTGGGAGCCCTATTCCTATTGGGAGCATGCATACGTTGTTGATTTCTACGTGATGCATGTCGTAGATATGCATATGGCACATGATGAAATGGTGGTGACATCATATGAAATGGGGCATGATGGTAATTGTTCATATGATATTGATGTGGATGAACATATGCATGTGGAGGAACACGTGCGTGAGGGAGTCTCACTTGGTGTGCACGTGCTCGTGGACGTGAAGCATAAAAATCATCATAATTGTGAACAGGTGGAGTAGGATGTGTGTTCCTACGTGGCTTGGTATTGGTGTACATAAAAGCATGACCCTTCTTTGGAGGTCCACCCAAAGTGGGTTTCTTTCCAAATGGGGATGTGTACGAGGTGGAAGTACCATTGGTAGATGAACTACCAATGGGGTGTTTGCTCCCACTCGTTGAGGCATCGGAAGTTGGCCTAACAAAGGTAGTGGACGATTTGGATGAATTTTCCATCTTATACCCCAAGCCAATGTGATGATTGGCCGGAAGTAAGTCATTTAGGATATTATCCAAATGGTCCTTACCTTTATTGAATTTATTAATTCGGCCTACTGTGCACTCATTCTTCTCGGTGAGAGAATGCATAGAAGCATCCAAAGTGGACACTTGCGATGTAAGTACATAGACACGAGACTTGAGATTCTCATTCTCAATACTCAAAGTTGAGTTTTGAGAAATCAAATCCGCCATCTCGCGTTCATCCGAATTCTCAATATGAACATGCTCAAGTTGAGATTTGAGATTTACAATCTCATTTCTCAAGTCTTCAACAACGGTGTCGTTGTTGATGAAGATAGGCTTAGGTGAGGTTTGGAGACTAGCTAGCTCATCTTTAGTCTTAGTATATCTATTAACCAATTTAGAATACTTAGACCATATTTGCTCGTTAGCTAATCTAAGGTCATCCATAGTTACCTCATCGCCTTCATCCTCACTATCATCGGAGGAGGATTCTTGATCATGTTCCTCTCTAGCCATGAAGCACATGTGTGCTTGCTCCACTTGCTCATCATCCGACTCTCCACTTGAGGAGTCCTCGTCGGAGTCGGTGAATGTCCCGACAAGTCCTTTCTTGTACCCTTTCTTGTACTTCCGAGACTTGTCGAACTTTGGCGCCTTCCACTTCTCCTTTTGTTTGTTTTGAGGACAATCCGCTTTCATGTGTCCTGGCTTGTTGCATTTAAAACACAAATGAGCGGAGGCGTTAGTAGAACTAAACTTAGATTTGTTCTTGAAGTTACCTTTCCAGAAGAATCGGTTGAACTTCTTTGCCATGAGGGCAAGAGATTCAATGTCCAACTCGTCTTCCGATTCTTCATCATCGGTAGAAGTAGATGGAGCGGCCTTGAACGCAATCGCCTTTTTCTTTGGCTCGTCTTGCTTCAAGTAAGGCTTCATCTTGTCTTGCATCTTTATCTTACTATACTTGCGTACCTCATAAGACATCAAGGTACCCATTAGTTGAACGACGGTATATTTATTCATATCATTACCTTCCTCGATGGAGAACGTATATTTATTCATATCATTTCTTTGCCATGGTGTAGGTCTTTCCAAGAGCCTCCAACTCGTTGGTAATGTCAACGAAGCGAGCATAGTACTCCTTCATCTTCTCACCATGTTGCATATGAAATAATTCGTAATCTTTATTAACAACGGTGAGTTTGGAGTCTCTTACCCTACTCGTTCCTTCATGCAAGATGAGGAGTGAGTTCCAGATTTGATATGCACTCTTACATGTGCATATCTTGTTGAAGTCTTCGGGCTCCAAAGTGCATTGCAAGGCATTCATTGCCTTGGCATTGGTTACTTCCGCGGCGACCTCCGCGGTAGTCCACTTCGCGAAATCTTCTTCGGCGGGCTCGACATACTCCGTCATCGTGGCTCTCCATAGTGAAGTGCTCCGGAGGAACGTTTCCATTCGGCATTTCCATTACCCATAATTGGTACCGTTGAAGAAGGGAGGCCTAGTCGAGGAGTGTCCTTCCATCACCGAAGAATCTCCTTCACGGTTCCTGAAGGTGCTATAGTCTGAAGGTGGACGAACGGTTTTGTTGTCGTTGGAAGACATAGCTATGAACTTGGCTCCGATACCAAATGTAATGCCCTGATAGCTACTTCACAAGTACTAGAGGGGGGCTGAATAGTACTTTATAATAATCAAGAGGATAATTCCTAATTATCTTGCAAACTCAACCAACAATGCGGAAATGAAAATTGACAACAAAGAAATGATCAACGCAAACAAACGATTTAACGGGTTCGGATCCACCCAAGTCTCCCCGACTTGTTCCCGGTGATCCTACGTCCCAAACACCCGGATCCCCTCCGGATACTTGAGTTAGAAACTTCTAACTCAAATTTGCACTATGAAATTCTTGTAGAAAACCTCTACAAGATCAAATCATACACAAATGTAAATGTGACTCCCACAAACCAGGATCACAAACTTCTCTCACAACCGAGAGAAAAACTTAATATCAAAGTAAATGAAATAAGAAATGCTTACCAACAAAATCCTATGCCTTGAGTAAACTTACGATTTTAGGACAAGGAGGATTTTGAGGAAGAAGAAGGCACCAAACCCTAGCTCCAAGAAGTTGACCAGCAATAGAAGCCTAGGGAGGACTTGGTGACCTTGAATCAAGCTCTTGGCTTGAAAGGCTCACAATCAATGAATCTCTCTTGAGGAATAAGAGTGAGGGAGAGATTCTTGTGAGAAATGAAAGCTTGAAAAATGAGAATAAATGCTTCTCTTTGATTCTCTAAAATGCTATAAATATCAGCCTTGAATGCTATGAAGAAGCATCTCAAGATTATATAGGATATAGAAGAGAGAGAGAGAGAGAGAAAATTCGTGCATTTAATGCTTCAACGGATCTATTTCTAAAGCAGTCTAATCGGTCTAAGAAGGATCACTGACCGACTAGATTCACAACTAGTCGGTCGGTGATTCAACATGGATCGACTAACTAGTTCACAGCCAATAAAGTGAATTCAAGGAGTTAGAACTTGTCGGTCTAAGAAGACTTGCCAACCGACTAGTTTGACAACTAGTCGATCGGTGAGTGTTCTTTGACCGACTAAGAGTTGAAATAGAATAGGTTGAATTCAAGTAGAGCTAGTCGGTTTAAGAACAAATTCCAACCGACTAGTTTCACAACTAGTCGGTCGATGAATGTTCTTTGACCGACTAACTGTAAACAGTAGCTCAGTCTGAAAAATGAAAGACATAACTAGCCGGTCTAAGAAGGATTCCTAGCCGACTAGTTTGACAAATAGTCGGTCGGTGAACCTTCTTGGACCAACTAACTGTAAACAGTGAATGAGCTAAATTTGACAAGGATATCTAGTCGGTTCAAGAAGGATTGCCGACCGACTAGATTGCCAACTAGTCGGTTGGTTCTTCTTCTTGAACCAACTAAGTTGCACAAGAAGCCGCGAAATGAAGCGTTAAGCTTCGGGAAAGATTCTATGGGCTTCTAAGATAATCCTAGCTCTAAGATATGAGCGTTATGAAGATAATCAAGTAAGACCTACTCAAGGCTTAACATTCTACGAGAAGAAGCTAGAAGACTATAAATAAAACTTGACGAACCGTCTTCAAAAGTTTCAATCCGAATCTCTTGACTTCAATAATGCTCCTAGAGCTTCAATGAAGCTTCAGGCACACGATCACACGCTTTAAGAAGTCTTGAGACGTCGCTTTTGATGTACGTGGAATTTTGGCGACGATCTCCATAACTGCGCTCACAAAGAGTTAGTTCACGATATTTATGTTTGTTCATCATCAAAACCAAATCCGGGGAATCAATACTTAACAACAGATGATGCATAACAAAGCACACCATTGGATTAAGCCATACTTAAAAGAGACTTTCTTTGCAGGTATGAAAATTTTAATTGGATGCTTCTAGAAGTTAAATTATTTGATCAAAATAAACTGATCATATCGTATTCATTCCTTCTTCCTTGTAAGCATGTCGTCAAGTCAAATGAGTGAAAGCATGAACTCGTATTTTGATGGATATATGAATTCTGTGATTCCGTTATATGAGTTTATTGATCAATATGATAAAGCAGTACAATTTCAACGGACGAATGATGAAAAAGAAGATATTTTTGTTTGTGGAACAACTTGATTTTTGTGGCATGCATGAGTTTGAAGTTCATGCTGCAAAGGTTTATACTCGAAACATGACCATCATCTTTCAAAGGCAGTTCAAAGATATATTATATTATCGGCATGAAAGGGTGTGCACTGACGGGGATAAGACTACCTATAATGTAACAATGAGGATTGATGGAAATAATTACATTCATTTCGTCCAGTGCAATATATCTACGGGAAAGTTCACATGTACTTGTGCCAGGTTTGAAAATAAATGGATGCTCTGCACACAAATTCTATACTTCATGAAGCAAAAGTTTGATATGCAAGCCATCACTGAGAGATATATTTTGCCAAGGTGGACACTTAATGCAAGATATAGCATTGCAAGTCTTGGGTGCTATTCGACTGGCACAGTCAAAGAAGTGCATCCAAATCAGATTACTCCACTTCAAGCATGGAGCCTTTGGGCGTCATTTGATAAAATTATGGAGGAGTTTACAAGAGATCCACATTGTTATGATGTCGTTGTTAGGTGTGCAAACAGTTTTTGGGAGCAACATATGTCGAATGATCTGTCACAACATGACTATGAGGATCCAAGCACACATATGGGGTCCGATGCACCTATCACACAAGAAATGACATTAAGTGATGTTATCCTCCATGATCCTGTAAGCGCAAAGACTAAAGGCCGACCACGAGAAGGGTCAAGGATTCAATCAGGAATACAAGCATCGCAGGATCGAACTCAATTAAGAAAAAGAACTTGTAATGTTTATGGAGAAAAAGGTCATGACATGAGAACTTGTGGAAATAAGGTAATTTTTCACCATTCTAAGGTTCTAACTGTTGTATGTACTATCATAAATTATGTTAACTTCAATGCGTGATATTTTCTGTAGGAAAAATCTTCGCAACAGGAATGAACAAGGCTTTCGTATGAAGATACTTGTAAAACTAATCTTCCCTCTAGAATATTCAAGGCCTAGAACAAATTTTTAAAATGCTATTTATAATCAGATGGAAGTTATCTTCATTGCATCAGATTCAACAGTAACCTTATTTAATTGCTCCCGGGATTCTCTTGGTGTTTGGAGTTTATTAGAAGTTTAAGATGATGCATATGATATTATTTCATAGTTTGAACCGATAAATACAACTTATAACATAGTTAATTGAGATAGTTAATTGAGATTTATATTGAGCACCTTTATATGAACAATATGAATCATAAAAGCTCTAACTGCATAGAGAAATTTCGATTAAATACTTGCCAAATATTTAGATACTCCAATAGTTGGTGGATACTGCATAGAGAAATTATCCCAGGAGGTCACCTTGTGCTCTCCCTCAAATATACTCAATATACTCAGTACAATGGTGCTTGCTTGATGAAAATCATTATGTAATAATACAACTTTCTAGGGGATTGAACATGCTACTTGCTTTACGAACTGTTCAATTAGATTGCGAAAATGAACAGATAAAATACACGTAAAATAGATTGCATAGCACACACTGCTATGAACTGTTCAATTAGATATATATACTATATAAATCAAACTACTCATGTAATACATAATATGACACACAGAGAATACATGTAAAATGAGTGAGACAGTATGCAGTAAACCCAACCATCACACATCAATGAGATCAATTATGCAACAAAACCTGAACACAGTGGGAGTGAATTATGAAAGATTCGATACTGCAATTGTGTTTTGACTGTGTATTGATTCTGACTTTTATTTGTATGTATATATGATCTTTACAGAATCAGTCAAACATCATTGGTGTGATAACATTCTTGAGGATGACGAATCTGAAGGGCAAGTCATGGACAGTGGCTTACGTTCTATGGAAGAGGGAACAGAGGGATTGTAGGTTGGGATGCATTTGCCCAGGGCAACAATATCAAAGAAGTGGATTCTTCTTGCTCCTTGCAGTAGTCTTGGTGCTGGATTAGATAATGTGATCACCTCATTAACTGATGAAGTTAACTGATGTAGTGTGACCTTTGTAACAATAGTAGTAAACTGATGTAGTGTGACTTTCTGCTTGTTAACTGCTGTAGTGTGACTCTCGCTCATGGAATCTGCATGTGATTCATGTTCAAGGAGATGCTTCTAATGGATTATTGGATTCAAAATTTATGGATATGCTTGGTTTGTTATTGTGCTGCCAAAGAACAGAAGAATTTTCTTTAAATGTTTGCTTGGAATCTGCTATGTTTTATGTTTGAATGTTTGCTTGTAATTTGAACAAAAAAGGGATCACATGTGTTATTGCCACCAATAATATCACTGCCAACACAAATGTGCTTGTAATTGAAGACTCTCATCAGCAGGTCCCAGGTTTAGGATCCATGTTGATGTCTCTAGTGTGTCAAAAAAAGAGAGTCTCCAAACATTTCATCTATTCTTTAGCAACGTAGCTGCAGGTAAGTCGTTGCACATCATTGCTGTAGACACATGACCATGTAATTTAGTCTTTTTTCTTAATAATAGTAGGATGCTTCCATTCACTTCTGCCTGTTCCCTGATCCAAACCAATTAGCATCCATCTAGAAATAGCCTTTAGAATCCACTCATTTTAACACCAAAACTAGGACCCAAGCAAGAAACATTACTTCAACGGCAACAGATGTCGTATGCCAATATCTTCGACAACATGGATCTCAAATGCGTAGTGAGTGCCCCTATTTAGCAACTTCAAATATATGAAATGTTTGTAGAATATGCATTGCAAATCTTAACATGCAAATATGCCTGTAGACGTACATATATAGGAGCATGCATGTCAATTCCATCCCGGTGCTCAAATGCCAAGCGTGTGGTATCAACAAAGAAACATTCTCTGGATTCATAATACACATATTACATTAGGTACTTGACATTCCCTGGTATCAACAAAGAAAAATTCCAGTGAAATAGCTCAAGTATGAGCTATCCAGTATAATACACATATCCAAGAGAGTGGCAACAAATTGAGAGAGTGGCAACAAACTACATAATACACATATTAAAGAAAGTACTTGACATGCATCCACATCGAAGATTACGAAGTATCATACAATTTAACATTACACATAATGAACTATTCTCTACGAAAATAAGCTCCAACAATAAATCCAAGACTAAGCACCGTCACAACATTGATTATGATTGCGGATGTATATAAGCAACAAACACATACGCAATTGGCATTGAACACTCTAACTCTTCTAGCTACAGTAGCATGTCCTTCATTATTCCCAACTCTTCTATCTGCAATCGGATCATTTCATAGCACATGATGTTCAGTAGACTCTCTCACATGTACCATCTCACTGATGCGTCTTTGAGTGTTCTCCAAGCTTTCTAATATCTATCGACACCCACGATTTGGCAGAACAGAAGTGCTTTTCCCATTCCAATACTTCATAGTATCTTCGTAAGTTTGGAACCCCTTGAACTCGATGTTATGAAATCCATGTACTTGTGCATTGCATTTTCCCAACTTCCAAACACCCCGCCCTTTCTTGACAACATAAAAGTTTTTGGCCATGTCTAGCAACAAAATACGTGATAACATAATTACAACATAAGTTCATTGATATTGAATCAAAGAATTTCACAAAAGCTACAATAGTATGCAACATGAATGAATGGATACATGAATCACAAACAAATCATATGATATCTTCAAATTTTTGAAACTATTTTTACAAAAAAGCTACAATGGTATAATACATGAATGAATGGATACAAAAAATCCTCTTCTTTCTAGGCTATTTTTCCTAAGTGTGATGGATCAACAAATTGACAGTGTGAACCTACTGCTAGTTTGAACAATGCTTCAAGCAATGGTATAGGTTGAATTTCTAGTAGCTCAGTATTTTTGAATATATCTATCTGCATGATCAACATATCTGAACTTTGTTATCCCATGGATTTACACGAAAATGTATTCAAAGGATGGGAAAAAAGTTTTTAGTTGTTAATTGTAAGTTTCCCTCTTTTTGGAAAACACAATAGTTTCCCTCTTTTAGAAAAAAAGATCTTAATCCTACCATAAACTAATATTCTACTTCAAATGCTTCAATAACACAAAGTTAAAAAAGCCCCAATGACCTGTTGGAAGTCCTGTAGCTAAAGACGGTACAAGGGCATGCAATTTTAAGCCAAAAAACAGAATGTGACATGATGGAAAAACATGGAACAACAACAAAATGACAAGAAAGATGAACACGAGAAAGATGAACACGTACAATTGCTTCCAATGGTCATTGATTCTGATGGCTGGTTGGACTTCCTGTAGCTAAGCATGTTTGCTTCCGATGGCCGTTGGAAATGGCGTTGGAGGGGAGATCTTTCCTTCAGATGGTACGTCATTAGAGATATGGCCGCTGGAGGGTAAATCCGACGGAGAGAGGGAAACTGAACCGACTGGAGTTGATGGAGGAAGAGAGGGGTTGATGGAGAAGAGGGGGAGAGCAGCAGCAGTTATTCTTGGGTTTCCTCGAGGATGAAGGTGGAGATAGGGGAAGAGAGGGGTTGATGAAGGAGAGAGGATGATGATGGAGGAGAGAAGGCTAATTTTTGTGAGGCATGATATTCTCTCATGATAGGAGTTGCTAGCAGGGAGAACGAATGATGGCTTCCATTTTACAGAAATTAATGTGTTCGCAATTTCCAACCCCCCTCAAATCGGCTGGTTGCATTCATAATTAACCCCAACATTCCGATTTCAATCTCTTGCGTAGGATTAGATCTCACGGCTGGCAGTGAGTTATCCACATGGACCATACTTGAGAACATTCTCAGTTTAACCGATGTGTGTGCGTGCGTGCGTGCGTGCGTGCGTGTGTGTGGGTGGGGATAAAGTGTTCCTAGGGCGACTCCTTAGATGAAAGCTAAGGAGTCGCCCCCATTTCCCCCCATATCCCACATTTTTATTCGAATTTTTTACTTGGGATTGTTGTTCACCTCATGGATGATCAATATACCAAAAATCAAGTCATTCCAATACTTTTAGAGCCCCCATCTACCCCTTGCAACTTCATGGGGTTTTCCGCATGTTTTCAGACCGTTGAAGTTGCAAGGGGTAGATGGGGGCTCTAAAAGTATTGGAATGACTTGATTTTTGGTATGCTTATCATCCATGATGTGAACAACAGCCCCATGAAAAATAAAATCCAAAAAATGTGGGATATGGGCGTAAAATAGGGGCAAATCCTTAGATTTCATCTAAGGAGTCACCCTAGGAACACTTTACACACACACACACACAGAGAGAGAGAGAGAGAGAGAGAGAGAGAGAGAGAGAGAGAGAGGAAAGTTAGTGTGAATCTTTATTAATGAAGTAAATTTACAAAATAATACAAAGTGGCATCTAATGGAGGGTGGTTATTGTAGAGAGACAATGCCCTCGAGGCTATTTATCTCTATGTGAATAGCACAAACATCTTATTCGAAATAACAGTAAGCTATTTGGTAATAATTTATCTAAGTTATATTATAATGTAGTAAACATTAGATATTAACTTAGGTAAAGTCCTGAGACTTTATGCAAGGTCAAACATGTATCGAGATGAGTATCTCGATCATAGAGAAATGTTTGACCATCTGTAGCATAAGTCTAAAAGGGTTCGTGGTTGTAGATGTTTCGAGACAAGGATATCGAAACATCGGATAGACCATTGTGTCTTAGTCTTCACCGTTTAGCGGTGGCGATGATCTTATGATCGTTTGGCTTAGCAAAGTCGAAGACAAGACACACGTGCTCATTAGAGAATGAGTTCACTGAACGATCCACAAGAGTAATCATATGGTTACATTGACCAATCTGTCATTGATAACTCTTAGTGATGATAGGCAAGTTGGTCTTTTGACTTGAGGTCATTTTACGAACCTGTGCATGAACGGTGCCACTTAGATCACTGACCTAGCTTCGAGGCTAGGCCTGTCGAAAGGTCTTTGATCGGGTGTCACTTGAAGCGTACGAGGAGAGTAATGACCAAGAGAGGATTCGTCTCTCCCGGTAAATGAGAGTTAGTGTAGTAGAGTTAGTTCGATCTTTAGTAAATTCTCTGATCAGAGTATGTTGGAAGAAGTCCAACATTAGTTGACTAAAGATCGATAGGAACTAACCGGAGTCAAGTTATTGGGGTTGACAGTTTGACCGTACCCTAGACTTGATCTATACGACATGGTTAAGACGAAGAAACTTTAACTGTGGAACTCATCACGAAAGCAGTCAGGGTGGTCCCGACAATACTCATGTCGATGAGTCAACCACATAACGATGATTCTGAAGCAGGGACGTCAACCACTGCTCGTGGTCACTGTCGTATAGGGCTTCGAGCCCAACCTGTTGTAAGGGTCAGGCTGTAGGGTCTCACACAGAGTGCAACCTTCGTCTAGTAATAGTTAGAAATTAGTTAGGGAGAATAATTTGCATTTGATGCAAAGGAAGAGAAAATTGCATTTTGATGCAAATGATAATTTAAGCTTAGATAGGGACTATTTTGCATTTGATGCAATCCGGATTAAATGTGTCGTAAATAGTTTACGACAATATTTAATGATTTAAACGCAAGGAAAAGTTCACGGGTAAGACGGGAATGTCCCGGTCTAAACCCAGGTTCGAACCGAGTCCAAAACAGAGTTC
This sequence comes from Scilla litardierei, assembly GCA_030789695.1. Lineage (NCBI taxonomy): Eukaryota > Viridiplantae > Streptophyta > Magnoliopsida > Asparagales > Asparagaceae > Scilla > Scilla litardierei. The sequence goes on from CM061132.1 coordinate 100,150,046, forward strand.
AAATGAGCCCAAAAGTCTATTTAAAAGTGTTTTAAATAGAAGCCCAAAAACTAGCCAAAAAGAATAGGCCCAAAATCTTTTTGTTTAAGAAACAAAAAAAGGGGCCTTAATTGGCCCGGCCCCCTTTCGTTTGCAGGCACCCAAAGCAGCGCCCCCCAAATTAATTTGGGGCGCTGCCCCAATTCTGTCGCACGCGCCCCAACGGGCGCGTGTCTGGCACGCGCCCGTTGGGGCGCGTGCTGTCAGCGCCCCATTGGGCTGCGCGCGCTGGCAATAGTGGGGTCCACTGGGTGGGTCCCACTACGGGTTCGGAACCCTAGGTTTGTGCAGAATTTTGAGACGGCTCAGTTTTTAGGAAAAACTGGTTTTGGGTTGGGCGATCAATTGGAGGGTCAAACGGACTCCGATTGACTCGCCGTTTTTTCCTATGCATTCACCGTTGAACGCCCTTCGAATTGATAGGTTGTATCAATCATGAAGCTCAACGATGAGGGAGTTAAAATTCACGGAAGTTTGGCCTTTGTGAAAGGCAAACTAAATTGAATTGATTAACTCCAAATTTAGTCCCACATCGGATTTTGAGTAAAGGGGAACGGTCAGCCGCTTATATAAATAGGGGTCTGCTCTCCTCCTCAAAACTCGTCCCAAGCTCCAGATCTGAGCGGCTCCCGTAAATGTTGGAACACGCTCGGATCTAGTCATAAATTAGTATTCTTCTTCTCCCTATATTTCTGCCTTACTCCTGAGGGCTATATCAAAGCCGCGAAGGAGTTTGGATTCAGATCGGAAATCTTGGCGAAGGCTTTCAATCGCGTGAAACTTTCTTCGGCGCGTGGTTGGCTCGGTGACACGAGGATTGCTCGCCTCGGGATGCGGAGTGGTTCGGGGAGCGGTTCGAGGAGAGGCTCGGCGTGGGACGGGGAGCGGCTCGGAAGACGGTGCGGAACATCTTGCCCGCCCCAGGGTCAAGATTCCGGGTATGTTTTTAGAAGCTTTCTTTTTAATTATTCGCAGTAGTTTAGATCCCTCTTGGGGGGTGGTCAGATCCACCCCGAGTTGGCAGAGATCCTGGCTAAGTGTCTGGTTCCTTAGGGCTGTATGTTAATTAGATTAACAAGTTTTTATTTTCCGCTGCATATTTTTGCTTCCTTGTTCCGTCCGACTTAGGACGGGCACGGATTTGTCCCTAAGGGTCCTAGGAAACCCTTCAGTGGTATCAAAGCCATCTCTGTATGCTGATCCAAGACTGCGATTAATTAATTGAACGCTTTTAAATTCAAAAAAAATGTTTTCTTTAAATTTATGCGATAAGTTTAAAATGATTTTAGATGTTTAAAAAATTTTATATGATAAATTTTAAACATGAAATTTTAAAATGATGTTTTAAATTTATGTGATAATTTTAAAACTGATTTTAAAACTTTAAATTTATGCGATAAGGTTAAAATGATTTTAGATGTTTAAAAATTTTTATATGCTAAATTTTAAGCATGAAATTTTAAAATGATGTTTTAAATTTATGTGTTAATTTTAAAACTTTAAATTTATGCGATAAGTTTAAAATGGTTTTAGATGTCTAAAAATTTTATATGGTAAATTTTTAAGCCTGAAATTTTTTAAAATGATGTTTTAAATTTATGTGATATTTTTAAAACTGATTTTAAAAGGTTTAAAATTTTTATGCGATAAATATTTTAAGTAGCATGCAAATTTTATGATTTTTTAAATACAAGTTTTTATTTTATGAGATAAAATAAAATGTTTTAAAAATCATATTTGAAATTTAATTGTTATATTTAAGTATGCATGCTAAAATTGTTTATGTGATAAACATTATTCTATTTAATTGTTAAATATTGTAAACTCTTTTATGCGTTAAAATTAGTGTAACTTTATGTTAATGGCTATGCAAATGTTGTCACTTATTTGATAATACAAGACAACCTCTTAGGTTAGCCATTAAAGAACTCGTTAAAATTTATGAGATAAATTCTAATGACATGCTATGTTTTAATAAAACATTAACAACACTTTAAGACCTAATTCCTGATTAGGGCAGTCCCTTTAATGAAAATTTTAATTCTAATTGTTATGAAATTAATTCTTATTAAAGGACTTCACTTTTAACGTTGTTAATAAATTTATTAAAATCCTAATAACGATTATGATAGCACGTGGACCTTATAGTTGATAAGGATTTAATAAAAGTTATTATACAAATCCTAAAATTTTGAATTTAAGGATGCAACTAGTTGATAGGATTAATTAGTTGTTAATAAAAGCCTTTTAGTCTATGGCACGCATATAAAAATGACAAGCTTCATTCAATGGACCATGATCCAGTCAACGTGCTTGCTAAGTTTGTTGGATCATCCTTCTGAGGGATAGTGATCCTGGTTTAGTCATTTCCCTGGTTGTGTTCCGTTGGACCGCAATGACGCGAATCATGACTATATGACACCGTGGACTATATCTAAGTCAAATACGTTAATAATCTTCTTCAAGATTGCCGTAACCCTTCTTTTTTTAGGGATTGGCAACTATAGGACCCGCGTTCCAGTTGTTGAGCTACACTCAAGCTGTGACATGGCAACCTTGTAGAAACCAACACCTTAAATACATAAGATGGAATCTTGACTTGACCCAAACCGTCGTGTCGTGAATACACTGAGCGCCGGCGTAAGTTAAGTCAATGATGTAGTCTGGCTAGATGTAGTCTTAGCCCTGACACAAACCGACGGGTAGTGAATACACCGAGCGCCGGGGCAAGTCAGGCTAGACACGAAAACAAGGGTCCGACTAGACTAGACATTGTGATTTGGATGAGGACCCTCATGATCACAAATGGCTAGGGTAAAAACCGACAAGAGGGTCATATCTGATATGATCGATGAAGAGTCATCTTCTGATTACAGAGTCAAGCAACTTGTTGAGCTACACTCAAGGTTGTTAGGCTCAGGGTGCTTGGATCTCTTACCCATTTATTTAATTCGATTAAGTCGTTCATTGGTAAGGCTTAAAAATGATCGTAAAAATAGTGGGAGGATATAAATAGATAAAATCCATTCTACCTATATTTAATATTGAACATATGCTATACTAGGGTAAGTTCTAAGTTTACAAATGGAATCAAAATATAATATTTTAATGGAATTAGTTAACTGGTTAAATAGGTTGATTTATTGAATATCAAGTTAAATTCTAAATTGATAGAATTAAACTATATTCTCATTGACATAAAAATGACCTTCTAAAGAACAGACTTAAGAAATATGATTTCATTAAGTTCTGGGTCCAACAAATAAATTCACGCTACATGTCACTAGCCTCTATATGGGGCAGCTTGAGCATATAGGATATTCGAAGTATGTTTCTCCTTACAACTTGTCGAGCTACACTCAAGGTTGTATGGAAAAACAATTCTGATCCGTAAAGTTCGAGAATTTGATCAAACTGTTTGAGTCGAATACGAGTGCATGCGCGGTACAAGACTATGCATCCCAACCGGATCTTGAGAGGAGCAACTTGTTGAGCTACACTCAAGGTTGCAAAGCTCAAGCGTTTGGATACATAAGATGCTTGCATAGCTATTTATTTATGTTGGGTTATTGAATATCTAAATATGATTTAGAAAAGGAAGAAGGCACTCCAGAAAGTCAATTGAGAAAATTAGTAAAGGCATAAGTAGGAAGAAATGAAAATGCGACATATTTTGATGTCACGATTTCAGAATAATTGTTATACAAAAGACGTCTAACACATTTTGACGAATGTCGTCACCTTGCTTCTGAAGCAATGTTTTGTGTTAGCAATTTGTAATAACTATAATATATTAAATGGTAATATATAAATACACAAAATAGTAGCAAACTTATATGGCAAAAATAGACTAGGCCGTATCGAGAGACTAAGCTTCAAAAGTCACATAAAGAGGGGTCTGACCTCTCGTATTATGAAGTCTACGGACACTTGTGAATCTTATCCTCTTACATATAATGGCCGAAACCCATCTGTAAGACAGTGGGAGAATGAGTTGTCGAACTCAGTCTCATACATACGGATGTACCCGATTCTAGATTAACCAAAATAAGTTATTCTTATATTTTATTAAGACACATGTTCTTGATGAAACACAAGTCTGATAAAATAAAGAACAAAATAACAAAAGTATTTAAATTGATTCGATTAGATCGAATGGTCAAATACTTAGCTACATAAAATCTTGCGAAATTAAAAGAAAATGTGATTTTCTCTCATGTTAAGTCTGTTAGCACATCGGTGTGTTAAAAGGTATGAATCACACTTAGTTAGACTTAGTGTGATCCATTGCAAGTGACTTTGAGTTATGTCCTCCCTCTGGGTTAAGTCCCAGATAGTAATGCCTAGGTTTTGATAATGTTCTATAAGGACATTATTAATAAGATATTCATTAAATCGATCATTAGGAAGTTGTATAATTACTCGAATCTCGTGAGACGAATTGTCGAGTTAGACGTCATAACTGATGATGACTTAATCAACTTCTGGGATGAAATTCAGAGTAGTAACTCCGATTTATAACTTGATGCAATCAGAATAGGTACATGTGCGTAAATAAATTTTGGAATTTAGTTTACGTGTCCTTCCTCATTTTCTGCAAGTAAATCTTTAAGTTAAAAGATTGGCGTAGAAAGTAAATAGTGAAGTACAATCATGTTGGTCGAGAACGGTTTTCATCCTAATTCCTATAAAACGAATTATGATGAAACCGTTTTCGTCAGCAGATGTGTACAGATCTACTCGGACCAAACTCGATGTAAACGCTCATATTGACAATGAAAATTAGAGCATTCACTTATAAGTTCGTTTTTCTAAATATGATTTAGACGAACCAACTTATATGAATTAGCCAAAAAGTTTTCAAGGTCAGTGGAAGGCTATAAATTACATGCGAGGCATCAAAGGGATGGACCATTTATTTTGATAAAGTAATCAGAAGGTTTGACACTTTATCAGAAATAGATATGAGCCATTTGAATGACCAGTAACAAATTTAAAATTATTATTGTAAGGTACGATGAACTGGATAAGATCCAAGGAAATAAAATATTTTGGATTCCGAAAGACCAAGTGAATTATTTGAATGAGATTCAAATGGTTGGTCTAACATGAACATAGAAACCCCTTAAGTATATACTGTAGACGGTTTTAGCAGATCCACTCACAAAGGCTCTACCACATGAAGTCAGGAAAACTTATGTGTAAAAACGATATAAGATACCGAGATAAATGGGCCTGAGTGCAAGTGGGAGATGTAGAGAGATGATGCCCTCGAGTCTATTTATCTCTGTGTGAATAGCACAAACATCTTGTTTGAAATAACACTAAGCTGTTTGGTAATAATTTATCTAAGTTATATTATAATGTAGTAAACATTAGATATTAACTTAGGTAAAGTCCTGAGACTTTATGCAAGGTCAAACAGGTATCGAGATGAGTATCTCGATCATGGAGAAATGTTTGACTGTTTGTAGCATAAGTCTAAAAGGGTTCGTGGTCGTAGATGTTTCGAGACAAGGATATCTAAACATCTGATATACCATTGTGTCTTATTCTTCACCGTTTAGCGGTGGCGATGATCTCATGATCGTTTGACTTGGCGAAGTCGAAGACAAGACACAGGTGCTCATTAGAGAATGAGTTCACTGAACGATCCACAAGAGTTAGCATATGGTTATATTGACCAATCTGTCAATGATAACTCTTAGTGATGATTGGCAGGTTGGTCTTTTGCCTTGAGGTCATTTTACAAACCTGTGCGTGAACGGTGCCACGTAGATCACTGACCTAGCTTCGAGGCTAGGCCTGTCGAAAGGTCTTTGATCGGGTGTCACTTGAAGCGTACGAGGAGAGTAATGACCAAGAGAGGATTCGTCTCTTTCGGTCAATGGGAGTTAGTGTCGTAGAGTTAGTTTGGTCTTTAGTAAATTCTCTGATCAGAGTATGTTGGAAGAAGTCCAACATTAGTTGACTAAAGATCGATAGAAACTAACCGGAGTCAAGTTATTGGGGTTGACAGTGTGACCGTACCCTAGACTTGATCTACACGACATGGTTAAGATGAAGAGACTATAACTGCGGAACTCATCACGAAAACAGTCACGATGGTCCCGACAATACTCAAGTCGATGAGTCAACCACATAATGATGATTCTGAAGCAGGGACGGCAACCACTGCTCGCGGTCATTGCCGTATAGGGCTTCGAGCCCAACCTGTTGTAAGGGTCAGGCTGTAGAGTCTCACACAGAGTGCGACCTTCGTCTAGTAATAGGTAGAAATTAGTTAGGGAGAATAATTTGCATTTGATGCAAAGGAAGAGAAAATTGCATTTTGATGCAAATGATAATTTAAGCTTATAGATAGGGACTATTTTGCATTTGATGCAAACCGAATTAAATGTGTCGTAAATAGTTTACGACAATATTTAATGATTTAAACGAAAGGAAAAGTTCATTGGGTAAGACGGGAATGTCCCTGTCTAAACCCAGGTTCGGACCGAGTCCAAAACGGAGTTCAAATGAGCCCAAAAAGTTTATTTAACATTGTTTTAAATAGAAGCCCAAAGACCAGCCCAAAAGAATAGGCCCAACTTCTTTTTGTTTAAGAAACAAAAAAAGGGGCCTTAATTGGCCCGGCCCAAAAGGGCCGGGCCCTTTCGTTTGCTGGCGCCCAAAGGGGCGCTGCCGGGCCCTTTCGTTTGCAGGCGCCCAAAGGGGCGCTGCTTTGCAGCGCCCCTGTTGAGCTATCAGTGCCCCATTGAGCTGCGCACGCTGGCAACAGAGGGGGCCCACTGGGTGGGTCCCACTGCGGGTTCGGAACACTAGGTTTGTGCAGAATTTTGACGGCTCAGTTTGTATGAAAAACTGGTTTTGGGTTGAACTTTGGGTGATCAATTGGAGGGTCAAACGGACTCCGATTGACTCGCCGTTTTTTCCTATGCGTTCACCGTTGAACGCCCTTCGAATTGATAAGTTGTATCAATCATGAAGCTCAACGGTGAGGGAGTTAAAATTCACTGAAGTTTGGCCGTTGTGAAAGGCAAACTAAACTGAATTGATTAACTCAAAATTTAGTCCCACATCGGATTTTGAGTAAAGGGGAGCGGTCAGCCGCCTATATAAATATGGGTCTGCTCCCCTCCTCAAAGCTGTTTCCAAGCTCCAGATCTAAGCGGCTCCCGTAAATGTTGGAGCACGCTCGGATCTAGGCTTAAATTAGTATTCTTCTTCTCCCTATATTTCTGCCTTACTCCTGAGGGCTCTAGCAAAGCCGCGAAGGAGTTCGGGGTCAGATCCGAATTCTTGGCGAAGGCTTTCACTTGCATGAAACTTTCTTCGGCGCGTGGTTGGCTCGACGACACGAGGATTGCTCGCATTGGGATGCGGAGCGGTTTGAGGAGCGGTTCGAGGAGTGGCTCGGCATGGGACGGGGAGTGGCTCGGAAGACGGTGCGGAACATCTTGCCCGTCCCAGGGTCAAGATTCCGGGTATGTTTTGAGAAGCTTTCGTTTTAATTTTTCGCAGTAGTTTAGATCCTTTTGGGGGTGGTCAGATCCACCCCGAGTTGGCAAAGATCCTAGCTAAGGGTCTGGTTCCTTAGGTCTGTATGTTAATTAGATTAACAAGTTTTTATTTTCAGCTGCATATTTTTTTGCTTCCTTGTTCCGTTCGACTTAGGACGGGCGCGGATTTGTGCCCTAAGGGTCCTAGGAAACCCTTCAGTTATATTAGAGAGAGGAGATGGTACAAGCATCGTCACTTTCTACTAGTATGACCTTCCTCCTCTACCAAAAATAAATGTGCATAATTTCATTTCTTATCCCGCATCTCAGAAGCCCCAATTTTCCATCGCCATCGCAACACCTGGGTCATCAAAATCTTGTTCTCTGAGTGCAATCCTAATATCTGCTGATACATCCTCAAAAGGAGGGTCTTTGATTTCTTTTTATTATCAAAGATCCTCATATTCGTCTCCTTCCAGATGTGCCAAACCATTGCTGCTAGAGTAGTTTTGGCTAAATTGCACATAAGGTCCTTTTTGCCGAATTGTATCAGGTACAAGCCCCCTACCTTTGATAATAACAGGTCTTTGGGGTTTGATACACCCAGTTTGAGAAGCCTCTTGCGTAAGATTTATCCTATATAGGAGCATTCAAAGAATAGATGTTGGATAGTCTCATCCACTATGTCATCACATAGGGTACATTGTGCAGGTGAGTTAATACCCCATTTAATAAGAAGGTCTCTAGTGAGTAATTTCCCATGAAAAGCCCACAGGAGAGTTAACGCCATCTTTGGAATATAGCCTTTATACCAGACCAACATGTAATAAGGAAATAGAGTACCTTCGCTTCTTGGTCCTTCCCAAGCATCCTTGAAATGAAAGATAGGTCCTGGGGCCCACTCCCAGGTGTCCGTCCCCTGATGAAAGGAGATATGCTGTAGGATAGGACGAATGAGGGATATAGACTGATCATCAATCCAACCTGCTGGGCCCCAATAATCACTTACCCTCTTGTGGTCTACCTTAGGGGGACATCATAATGGTCTCGTAGTGGTCCATAAACCAGCCAGTTGTCATGCTAGAAGAGGGTGGAGCTGCCGTCTTTGACTTGTCTCTTAATGAGCTTCTTAGAAAATTTCCTACAATCTAGCATAAACTTCCAGGTGCCTGAGTGTATAGTTTTCCCCTTTGCTGTAAAGAAGGTGCCAATGTGTGTGTGTGTGTGTGTGTGTGTGTGTGTGTGTGTGTGTGTGTGTGTGGAATATGGGCCTGACCTGACATCGCAGGAAATTTTTCCTGCGTTGTCAGCGATTTGGGGGATTAAAATTATTAGTTTTAAAATTTTTTTGCAGTTACTTCTACAACTTGTTAACTACATCCCCATCAATTTTCAAGCCAATCCACCATCATTTGGGCCTTTATTCATGCGTTTCAAAAATGTTGCACCGACAGTTCAGTTTTCAAGAGCAGTTTTTCTGAAACGCATGAACGGAAACTCAAATGGTGTTGGATTGGCTTGAAAATTGGTGGAGATGTAGTTAACAAGTTGTAGAAGCAACTGCAAAAAAATTTAAAAAATATAGTTTAAGCCCCCGAATTGCTGACAGTGCATGAAAAATTTCATGGGCTGGCAACTCAGGCCCATATTCCTATATGTATGTATGTATGTATGTATGTATGTATGATTTATCAATAGTATTTTAGTAATTCGCACGTGCCCCGTTAATTACCTTATAGGCCTGGATGGGCCTTAACTACTACGGGGCTGCGTAGGCTCGTTAGGTCATATAATTGGATGAAATAATGTTAGATCCCATCTTTTTAGTCCGATTCAACTTTTGGAGGGATTGGAGTAATTAAGTTGTTAAAGCTTCGTTTTCAATGAATACTTTTAGGTCAAGTTGCATTCCTTGCTAGAGTAGGAGCACCCAAGGTAGTGGAGAGAAAGGGATGAGTGTAAGCATGTGCATAATCAAGGAGTGCAAATATGATTGTCATGACAACGTTAACTGTTTACGTTATAGATCTTGTTGCGACATTTAAGAAAGCAAATGTCAGAGCATCTCCAATCGGCCTTCATTTCTTCAAAATGAAGGCCGGACCCCCCTCTAACCCAGCTTCAAAATGAAATTTGAAGGGGATGAATAGTGCCCCTTCAAATATGAAGGGGCACTATTCACCCCTTCATTTGAGATTCTCAACATAAATTACCACTTTGCCACTGTATTTAATTAAGAATGATTAGTTAAACGTTTAATATCTTTCATTTCACATAACCAAATTTAATAATTTTGGTACCATTGGAAAGATCACGATAATACCTATAATATGAGACCGATATTGAATATTTTTCAAGTATTCAGTTGTTGTTGTTGAAGAGATCATCTATATACAAATTAACAGTATTTTTACCGACAAATTTTAATATTTAATATTTTTCACAAAAGTTATTATAGTTATAAAATAACAATAATTTTATATTATTTATAAATTCTTTAATAAACAAATAATTTATTAGATTAACCCATTTTCAAAAGTAATATTTTATCATTATGTAAAGATAACTAAAATGAAAAAAATTTAGTGGCTTCCGATTAACCCATGCAAAACTGTCCAGAATGGCTTCCGATTCCTGCGGAGGTGCGATTCCTGGCGGTGGTGCGATCCCTGGAGGCGATGGTTCTAACGGAGATGGTGGACCTTCAAGCGATGATGATGGACCTAACAAGACATCTGCAAGGATCTCCAAGGCTACGACTGAGGGTTTCAAGGATCTGGCGGCTGGCAAAATCCCTTCCCATAGGGATTTGCGTTCGACTAACAATTTGTCTACAAGTGGGTATGATGACAGATCCCGATCCTCCAGAGACTGGGTAGTGGTTACCGCCGGTCTAGGCGGGGGAAGATGGTTCCCCGGTTGGGTGGCGTCGGGAATACATCGGGGTATGTCCCGGGTCATCGGAGAGCTAATTCTGATGCGTTTAGATTAGGACGAAATAATTCCATTTCTTATGGCGCTCCCAAAGTGTTTGATAAAAAGCCAATGGGGCCGCCAGTTGCAATTAAGATCAATTCTTCCGGGGCAAAGCAATCTTGGGCCGATGTGTGTTCCAATATCAGGACTTACGACATTGATGTGGGTATGAATTTCGTTCCTCCTATTGCCCAGGAGGATGGCACCATGATGGTCATGGTCCCGAAGTCTTCTTTGGCTAGGGGAGCTGAACAGTGGAAGTCCACACTTGTGGGATATGTGTTGGGGGATGTACCTTTCTATGGGCAAATTTTTGCTTGGGTCGAGAGGCTATGGAGTCTCAAGAAGCGTCTGAAAATTTATAGCCGGGATAACGGGTTTTTCTGTTTCAAATTTAAAGATGAGGGTGTTTAATCCTGCACAGTGGCCCTTAGATGTTTGATGGTCGACTAGTGGTATTACAATGCTGGAGTCCTGGGCTCAAGTTAGAGCATGACATTCTCTCTTCTGTTCCTGTCTGGATACAACTCCATGGAGTTCTGCTGGACATGTGGACTTTAGAAATTCTAAATTGCATAGCTTCCTTAGTTGGGAACCCTATTTGTTTGGACAAGCTTACCGCGAAGAAAGAGCGCTTGTATTATGCGAGATGCCTCGTGGAGATCCATGCTAAACAAGCGGTTCCTCTTTCAGTTTTGGTTGGAACTGAGGAGGGGCCTACACTTTCTATCGCGGTGAAAATTGAGGGAGAACCCCCTAGCTGCTCAAAATGTGTTTGTTTTGGACATTCTGTTGCTCAATGCCCAGTTGCGGGGGAGCCCCCTTCAATCCAAGGTTCGGATGATGGGGCTAGAAATGGGGACAACATAGAGAAATTAGCTGTGGGCACAGGTAGTGGGGTGGAAGACAAGAAAGGACTGTCGGAGGTTAATTCAAGTGGGGATAATGTCATGCGAGATGGGTAACAAGTAATACTGATCTTATATCCAGTGAGAAATCACATGGGGGCAGCACCTCGGGTGCCAAGGTGCAATCGCAGGGGATATCCGTGGGTAAGACTAGTGCGATGGGCAATAATGTCATGCGCGATGTACTAACAAGTAATGCTGGGCTTATAGCCAGTGAGAAATCACGTGGGTGCAGGGACTCGGGTGCCAAGGAGCTAACACAGGGGTTCTCCGTGGGTGAGACTGGTGCGATGGGAGATATTAGGCGAGAAGCAATTGAAGGGGGTACAGAGAGGCAATGCAGCACAAGGAAGCGGGATACTGCTTCAGTCCGTGAATTACTAGCGCAACCTGGTGGCGCTGTGCACAGAAAGGTGATTTCACTTGCTTCTGAGAACGGTTCGTCTAAGGATCACCCGATAAACACCTCTGGCTATGGTGTACTGCTTGCGGATACTATCAGGGCTAGTCTGGAGACATCGGGAGTGGATTCGATCGAATCGAATGCAAAACTGGAACCTGTAAGTGCCACCTTTAATTCTCTCAGACCCTTACCTTCGCTTATTGCAGATTTCGGCGACTCTGAGCTGGACCTTATCCCAGAGGATATCGCTATTGATAATCCAGAGTGGGAACTAGAAGTAGAGGACCATGTTCGCCATGCTGAGACTCTCAAATCCACCAAAAATCGGCAAGATTGTGTATTACTGACTTCCTCCAGGAAGAGTACTCGGCTCCAGGAGCATGGCTAGGGGCGAAAACCAACCTTTGATAGATGAGTGTCTTTTTCTGGAATACCAGAGGCTTGAATAATTCTGTGCGGAGAAGGGATTTGCGGGACAAGCTGTTGAAGCTGAAACCATCGGCATTTATCTTGGTTGAGATTAAGCTCAAGTCTCTAACTAAGAGTGATACACTGGGGTTGCTGAAAGATTGGAACTTATTCAATAATTTCGATATATCCTATGGTGGAAGGATTCTAATGGGGTTTAACCCCAATGTGTGGAGTGTGGGGCTGATGTCTATATCGGCACATCACATATTAATCTATTGCAATAATGTGAGGGGATTCTCTTGTGTCTTTACTGGAATTTATGCACGCAACTCTAGGGAGGAAAGGAAGGATTTATGGAATACGCTGGAATCAGATTGCAGTCAAATTATCAATGTCCCATGGCTTGTAGGGGAGACTTTAACAATGTTCTGTACTCTCGCGACAAGGTTGGGGGACGGCGGCTTGATGAGAGTATGGTGCAGGACTATGAGGAATGCATCTCTAGATGTCGTCTGCAGGAGCTGAAGAGTATGGAGAATAGACTAAGCTAGTGTAACAATCGTATTGGGGCTGACCGGATTGCTGCGCAACTGGACCGGGTCTTTGGTAATGTTGAATGGCTTAATTCTCTTCCTGCATCATATGTTGATTATCTTGACGCGGGCACTAGCGACCACTCCCCTATGGCTGTTTACTTACATAATCAGGTCCCTTCTAAACCTAAGCCTTTCAAATCTTTTAATTATTGGTCCTCTTGCCCTGGGTACAAGGATGTTATATCCTCTCTTAGGGGCACTGTTATTAATGGCACTCCCATGTATCGGTTGGTCCAAAAACTGATTAGACTAAAGCCTATTATTAAAGGATGGGCTATCAAATACAGAGCTGACACAGAAGTTGGGAAGTGCAGAGAAAAATTGTATGAAATCAGGCTGAACCCGGATATTCATGATGACGTCGGCCTCCAAATGCGTGAAGCACGGCTAATTAGTGACTTGACTCGTGCTTTGAAGATGTAAGAGGACATGTTTAAGCAAAAAAGCCGCCAGGATTAGCTCTCACTTGGAGACAGGAACAAAATTTTTTTCTACATCTACATGAAAGCCAGGTCCAGCAGAAACAACTTGAATCATCTTGTTGATCAGGAAGGAATGCAAAACAACACGTATGGTGTCCTGCAGGTGGAAGCGCCTTTGTTCTTTGAGAGGCTATATAATCAGAACAATTATTTATTCTCCTTCAAAAAAATAGTTCCTAAACATACCTTAACAGAGAATTCCTCTTTATGGCTTAGCAGAAGGGTGCCATGTGTGGAGATTAAAGATGTTGTTTTCCAAATTGGGCCAGAAAGGCATCGGGGCCTGATGGCTATAATGCCTTCTTTTTCCAGCATAACTGGGAACTTTTGGGGGAGGAGGTTACTACTGCTATTAAATCATTCTTCAGTTCAGGTTGTCTTCTCAAGCAAATCAACCACACTTTCCTAACGCTGGTCGCAAAAAATTCCAATGCATCTGGTTTGGGAGACTATAGGCCGATCTCCTGCTGTAATGTCCTTTACAAATTCATCAGTACGATCATTTGCAATAGGCTCAAGGTGGTAGTCCATGATCTAATATCCCCTAATCATGCAGCTTTTCTGAAAGGGCAGCTCCTTTCGGATTGCACTCTTATTGCACACGAGCAGATCAGGGATTTTAGTAACCCTATGGGGGGAGAGCATGTCTGAAGCTGGACTTAAGAAAGGAGTTTGATAGCGTGAACCGAGACTTCATCTTTTATTTCATGAAACAGCTTCGCTTTCCAGACATGTTTATATCCTGGATTAGAGAATGCATCACATCGCCCACATTCTCGGTTATGGTAAATGGATCACCAAATGGATACTTTGGAAGTAATAGAGGTCTGCGTCAAGGTGACCCCCTTTCCCCTTATCTATTTGTTATTGTTATGGAGACATTCTCGATCCTAGTAGATAATGCTATCACCTCGGGCAAGATTACTCCTATGAAGCGGAATGGATCCATATCCCACCTTTTGTTCAGCCGATGACTTACTGGTTTTTTGCAGAGCAAACAAAACCTCTTTCTTGGGCATTAAATACTTGCTGGAGGAATTTTCAACCTATACGGGCGTTGTAGTAAAGTGGGATAAAAGTTCAGGAATATTTAGCAAAGGGACCAGGAACAAGGAATTGCTAGCTGACTTTCTTGGAATTAAAATTACTACTTCATTCACTGCTTACTTGGGATTGCCACTATCAGTAAAATACCATACTGCCATTAATTACAAGAAATTGATTGATAAATGTAAGAAAAGGATGGGAGGATGGTCTTCGTCGTTTCTTTCTATTGCAGGGCGCATTGAGCTTGTTAGATCAGTAATCTACGGTATTGTAGCTTTCTGGATGCAGGTGTATCGCATTCCAGTAAGCTTTCTGAGGACAATCACTACGGCATGTAGGAGATTCATTCTTGGGAACACTCGATCATGGGCTTGGGATGACTTGTGCAAGCCAAAATCAGAAGGTGGAGTGTGATTACGGCTATTAGATGACCTCAATGAAGCTTCGGGAGTTAGACTTGTGTGGAGATATCTCAGCTCAAACAGGATCTTGGCACAACACTTGAAGGGGAAGTACGGAGCTGCTGTAGGACTCTTTGCGGCCAAGAAATCTGTCTCATGCTCGGGCACCTGGAAGCGGCTACTTAAGAGCATGCATGTATCACATAATCTCATTCGGAGGATTGTAAGAGACGAGCAGTCGACGTATTTCTGGCATGACTCTTGGCTAGATGGCGGCCCAATAAAGCTCCATTGTGCCATGCCGGAGGGAGCTGACTTAATGAAGGTGGCGGATTATTGGGTGGGGACGGCCTGGAGCGATGATCAGGTGCTGGATCCTATACGACACATGCTGCGGAACATCAAGCTTAGGTCAGGGGTTGATGGCTGGAAATGGATGCGAGGAGAGGACTTTTCTTTCAAGGAAGCGTGGGAGGGAGTACGAAGAAGGGGTCACGATTTTCCTCTGCACAAATTAGTCTGGTACCCAAATTACATCCCAAAAATGTCTCTGTCCCTCCTCCGTGCTCTGGGGGGTAAATTATTGACTAGAGATAAGATTAGCAGATGGGCTCCTAATTATCCTTCCAACTATGTATTATGTGGCGATAATGTTGAGGAAAATATTGGTCACTTATTCTTTGACTGCAGCTACTCAAGTTACATATTTTGCAGGACTATGTTAAAGTTAAAGACACCGGTGCATGTCATCCCCTCCCTCCATGAGGTTGGAAAATACATTCTGGATACTTTTGGAGG
The DNA here is from genome assembly GCA_030789695.1 of Scilla litardierei. Lineage (NCBI taxonomy): Eukaryota > Viridiplantae > Streptophyta > Magnoliopsida > Asparagales > Asparagaceae > Scilla > Scilla litardierei. Next base: position 100,165,609 of record CM061132.1, read on the forward strand.
CAAGGGTGGATTGAGCCTTCTTTCCAGAACTTGCCTGGTAGCTATGGTGTGGCATATCTGGCGGGAAAGGAATATGATGATCTTTGAAGATGAAAGGAGGTGTAAGACGGTACTGTTTGAAGAGATAGCGGCAGATGTTAGAGTAGCATTGTATGACCAAGAACCGGCATCTGCAGAGGAGAAAGAAGTTTACTCTTATTGGGAGTTTAGAGACACTGGGTGACTGCTCTTCTTCTGGAGCTATGTATTGTATATTATTCTGTTGTGTACATATGTGGTTTTTGTATTGGGGTGAGTCTACTTGTAGGGGTGACGATGCCTGTGTCTTATCCCCCCTCTAGCGGGTTCACTAACTTTACGAGTTGGATGTAACTTTATCCCTTCCATCAATAAAACTCACGCTTACCTTTCAAAAAAATATGAAAAAAATAAGATTTGAAGGGGGGAGGGTTGGAGTTGCACATTCTTCAAAATCGAATTTTTGAGGAATATTCCATTTTGAAGGGGCTTTTTTGAATGGGATGTTTGGAGATATCTCAGACGCGTTGATGTTGTGGATTGTCTAGGTTGGGAAGGTTTTTTTGTGACAAAAATTGTTTGAATCATGCCATGGTACTGTTCAACTACCTACTATAGATCCAGTTTGACTCCTCATAGCGCGTAGTACATATTTTTAGGTAAATTTTTTATTTGAGCTCTATTTTATGTGGTCTTAGAACTATTGGAAATATAAGGGAAGTAAATTTCACGTTTATATCATTTTCATCATGGGCTATGTTGCACTGTCCATCATGACCTTAGAAGTCAAGGTTGCAACATGCAAGCAGTTGGTTCTTGAGTTCAAGACCAATGTTGTTTTGATGATGATCAACATTATATTGTATGATAATCATTTTATATGTTTTAGTCTCATATTTACTACTGACTATTTTGATGAGGAGACAAAGCATTGGATGATGGGATGATGGTTTCAAGGCTTTAGATCAAAAGCTTGGCATGAAGAGTATTGAACTTCAAGTGTATTTTATACATTCTTCATGTATTTTTACTCTTTATTGCATAGAATATTTGTAGCCTTGAATAGAAGTGTGCACACATGCGCGCACACACACATGCATCATTTCCATCATAGGATATCTTAGAAATCTTCTAGAACCCATCCCATTTGATCCCTTGCCTAAAACATTCTTTATAGTGCTTTTGGAGCAGGATCAGACATCTGGTATAGAGGCATCAGAAGTCTGGCATGTTAGTTTTTGGTTGCTAGACACAACCATCTTTCAACCGTCTAAAGGTCATTGGCCAGAGAATAGTGGTTCAGACGTCTGACTGGTGAACTCCAGGTGACTGTACAGTTGGTTGAGTTTTTATGAGCATTCTGGTTTTGTCACCCACATTTTCTTAGATGTCTAATAAAGGATGATGAGATGACTGAACAGCTAATCAGCCATCAGATAATCCTTCTTTAGATGTCTGTTTACTGGGCGATTGGACACAATCTTTTCTTCTGTCCAACTCAACTGGCAGTCATCTGATTTTATGTTCCTAAATGTCTGAACAGTTGACCAGCCGTCTATGAACACTACACCAGACGTCGATGACTAGGATTTTCTGTCTGTTTATAGCCGTTGGCTATGATTTTTCTAGGCTTTCTCTCTTGGTTTTTGTGCCGGTTTGAGAGTGTATTTAGCCTAGTTTGAGAGGCAGATTTCAGCACCAACTCCAGTCATATTGAGATTATTTTTGAGAGTGCTTTCTTGAGGGGTTTACATCAAGTGATTTCTCTTTCTCACTTGCTTTTCCTTCACTTAGAGCATGATCTAATGATTGAAACGCTAGCTTAAGGAGAATCTTCTAAGTGCATCAAGCTCATCATCAAGCACTTGGTTTTCCACAATTACATGCCTTCATATTCACATAGGTAATATCTATTCAAGGCATAAGTAAGTGTGTATTTTGTTTTGGTTTGGTGCAAAATCTAGTATTCGGATAGTGAGTACATTGTGGAGAGTTTATTCCACTTGGAGGGTTTACTCCAGTCAAGGAGGGTTTACTCATTTGGGAGGGTTTACTCCCTTGTACTCATGTAGTGAGAGAATTGTTAAACACGCATCGGGTTGTTGTGTTGATTGATGGTACACGATTTAGGGCTAGTGAAATCCATGGAGTGCGATTACAACGTGGGACTAGAGGAGGATCATCGGTGTAAGGATCTAAATCAGGATACTCCTTGTGTTTGCATTTGCTTTGGCGTATTTTCTTTATATAGTTATTGTTGTTGAGCGTATTATTTTTATATCCACTACGTTGTGTGTTTAATTACTAGTAACTTTTTAATTACACATATTTGCTTACCATTACACTATTTACGCCCCATCTAGTGTTTGTTGTGTAGCCACAGGTCGTAACACAAGCTATTATGAAATTTGTCGTCATCAGATGATAACTTCTTCATCCAAACTTCATTTTAGGGAATCTTGGAGTTGTTGAAAAGATTACTCATAGATATTTCCAACGGTGCATGAGTTCATCTAGAATTTTAACATATTGACCATTACAATCAAGGAAGTCTAGGGTCATGACATGTAAGGGTCACAATACACGTGCTACCGTGATTTTTCTTTCATAGGTTGATAACTTCTTCAGACAAGGTTCATTTTAGACAATCATGTATATGTTGCAACGCTATGAAAGAAATATTTTAAACAAAATACTGTACATATTTATATGTGATATTTCCATTAATGATATCACATCCCTAGTGTCAACTTGGATGATCATATAAGTTGGTTTGTAGAATTTCAACCCTTGCCTCTTTCCTCCCGCAGACATTTCTAAGAGGGTTTAGTCATGTCATTTTGAAAGGTTAGATGTTGCTTGCCTAAGTTAGTTGACACATTTCTTATTGAAATTTGTAGAGCGGTTGGTCTTTTACTTTAAAAGACATCGCTCATGAAAGAGTTAGCTATTAGTCTTTCAACTTGAAAATATTCACTCGTTCTTTGGTATTGAAGAATACTTTCCCATATATCCTCTAGCAGGCCGATCATTTGATTGACCATAAGACTGGTGCTAGCTCCCCCAGCAGGCCGACCGACCTGTCGACCGTAAGGCTGGGGGCAACTCCCCCAGTAGGCTCATTTCTTATCGACTGTAAGGCTAAGGCAACTCCCCCAGCAGGCCTATTATTCGATCGACCTGAATACTGGTGGTAGCTTCCCCGAGTAGGCTGACCGACCCGATCGACCGTAAGACTGGAGGTAACTCTCCCAGCAGGCTGATTACTTATCGACCGTAAGGCTGGGGTAACTCCCACAGCAGACATATCATTCGATCTACCATAAGATTGGTGGTAGCTCCCCTAGCAGGCTGACCAACATGTCGACCGTAAGGCTGGGGTAACTTTCCCAGCAGGTTGATCATTCGATCGACTGTAAAACTGTAGGTAGCTCCCCCAGCAGGCCGACCGACCCGATCAGCTGTAAGGCTAGGGACAACTTGTAAGGACCCTGGCTATGGAGAAAACACTAGAAGGGGGGTTGAATAGTGTTTAAGCAATTTAAAAAGATAGTTACACCAATTTAAATTCCTAACCAACAAAATAGTACGGAATAGAAATAAACCCAAAATGAAACAAATGTAGACACAAGGAAGTTTCAAGGGTTCGGATTGCCCAAGTCACTTCCTGACTTGTTCTCGGTAATCCTACGTCCCTTCCACCCGGTTAACAGTCGGATACTAAAGTTAGAACCCTAACTTGAGGTTTCCTTAAAACCCACTTGTAGCAACCCTACAAGTGAAATCGAAATGCAATCGATTGACCTGACTCCCACAACTTGGGAGCAAGCAAACCACTCTCACATCCCGAGAGTAAATTCAAATAACGAAAGTTATGAAATATGAAAGCAACACTTACAATCACCTATGCCTTGAAGGAGAACTTGACGGAGAAGTGTGTTGTGTGTTGAAAGACTCTCTTGGAAGAGAGTAAAGCCCTTTCTCTTGACTGCACCAAATGCCTAGAAGATATCTATTTGGTTCTAGGTTGGAGAGTAAGAGATTGAAGATTGGAATTGTTAGGGCTTTAGGGTTTTTGAGAGCTTTGATCTTGAGAGATTTAGCAAAATGAAACTTGGAAGAATGAGTAACCTCTCAATGGAACATTAGATGCTCCTTATATAGGTTTCTCAAAACCCAACAAACGAATTCAGTAAAACCGCTTTGAAATCTGTGAGAAAAACCTCAACGGATAGAATCTGAGCCCATGACAGTCGACTGTAGAGAAAATCACAATCGACTACTATACAGTCAGATAGTGTAGGTGAGAATTCATAACGGTAACTTACCACGTGGACAGTCGACTAATGAGGCATAGACAGTCGACTGTCGAACCAACATACAACTGTAAATCCTACTACATGCGATTGGTAGTAAGATGGGTAAGTTGATGAATTCTGGAAAAAAAGTCTGGGCGAACAGGACAGACGACTGATAAAGATAAGACAGTCGACTGTTAATCTGAACATGCGACTGTATTCCTTCTACAGACGACTGTCAAAACCCTGAGATTTTCCCGAGAGTTGAGTCAACAAATTGGCTCACAGACAAGCGACTGTTGCAGCATTGACAGTCGACTGTTCCATTGGACAGTCGATTGTAAACTCAACAATAGTCGACTGGCTAGAGTAATCAGACAGATAGACTTTGGGCTAAAGATAGACATGCGACTGATGTAAAAAACACAGTTGACTGTCACTTGGATAGGCGCCTGTGCATCGTTCATGAGTCGCCTGTGGAAATTAAAAGCAGAGAAGCCCAAAACTAGACTGTAAAAGTTTGTGCATAACAGGCAACTGTAGAACAAAACACAATTGACTGTTTTTGAGACAGGCGACTGTAAAACGTTCACCAGTCGACTGTTATAAACAATACTTGCACAATCAATATAGAAATGAATTGGAGTCAAAGGACGATTGATCTAATGATGTCCTAAGACTGAAATGAAGATGTGTGTGTGCTCCAACAATATTCTACTTCTAAGGTACATACTAAAAGAGATATAAGAAAGTTACATTTGACGAACTCTCTCTTTTATCCAATGCATGAGTTTGAAGTCTTCTAGGAGCTTCAATCACCATCTACGATCATCCAATCTATTTCATTTGCCTTCAATGATATTTGAGTGTCATCCATTGCAAGTAAATCTTCATAATAAGCTTAGGCAATGGATTAACTACAAAATAGGGGATTGGTCACAAGTATTTATGTTTGCTTATCATTAACACCTAGTAGGGAGAAGTCCAATACTTAACATTTTCCCCCTTTTTGATGATGACAAACAAACATAAACAAAAAGATAAATAATTGTGCTTAATGAAAACTTACCCCCCCCTACATAGATGCCAATCAAGTTAGTCAAGACATATTAGGGCATCTATATAACAATTGAAGCAAATGAGTAAGATAGGCATGAATGAAATGAAACATGAAATCTAGGATTTAAAATCCCTATTCATTGTATCTTACTCCCACTGAATCTATGGCAACTTCAATCTTAGATTCTAGTGTTATTAGTATAAACTTAGCACATTCATTATGAATCTATATGTTTATTTCTCTCCCCCTATAGCATTATTCAAAAGGTGGGAGTATAATAACAACAACAATCGTGGTAAATAAAAAACTATCAACAATCAAAGAGTTTAAAGATATATAAAACTAAAACTCATAAAACCACATCATAAACTTATATGAATAGAAAAATGGAAGTCCAATATCAACATTTGAGATACACGAAGAAATCATATTGTCTCACATCACATCACATAAAGAATATAGCATATATGGAGACAAAATCTCAAAATTCACACAGATATGATACGCAATTACACAATGTGTGAAACCGACAAATAAACTGAAATATCATATATATGTATATCAAAACTACATGAGTACAATATCATATGATCATCAACATGTCCATCAAATACATCATACATATGACTCAAAAAGAACAAAATACATCATGATACTCAGACAACATCAGATAACTACTCAACCCTAACAAAATCAAACAAAAGAGATCTAGGTCTCAGGGTGAGTGAACCAAAATATCAACTATAGCGTCTGTCAATGTTGATGTCAGTGGAATCCGAGGGACGTTCAGACGAACGGAACATCAGGCTAGCAGAGCGGCGACTAGGAGAAGCTGGAGCCTTCCTCTTGGAAGACGATGCACGCGTGGCAGAGGTTTCCGCATGAGCATGAATGGGGGTCTGAACCACAGAAGGCACCTGTACAAAGCTAGGAGGAGGAGGAACATCAACATGGGCATTATCCTCAGACTTAGAAAATAGGGCCTGAAGCTCATCAGGTATGGGAAAGCCATGAAGCATAAGAGACTTGTACTGAAGCTCGAGAAGGAAAGTGAGCTTCTCATCTATAGAGGCAGCAAGCTTATCGAGAGACGATACACGGTCACTCAATCTAGCGATGAGGAAATCCTCTAGGGGCACCGACGGAGGAGTACGGGGAGGTAGATCATCAGGCTGAGACGAGTGTTCAGTGACATTTGCTGAAGGAATGGGGTCATCGACCACGATATTCAGGAACTCCTCAGATGAAGGAGGTGAAGAGGGTACCAGATCAGTGGGTTGAGGTGAGGGTACATCATCAAGGAAGTCGAAATTGTCGATTGACAGACACTAGGTTAAGCACGTAGCAAGAACCGAGAGAGCACGAACCATAAAAAATGACAATCAACCGAAGAGCTTCATGCGAGCTACCAATCGAAAGAGGGAGACCTTGTTTCAGCTCAGAATAGTCTAAGGAGAGATCTACAGAGGGTTTCGAGCGGTGAAGACAAATGATTTTCAATTGGAGGAGAGAGAAATCGTGCAATTGAAATGAAAAGTCTCGATGATTTAACGAAGGGGTAAAAGATTCTGGGCCGTTGGATCAAAGAATCGACGGCTCAGACCAATTGAGCGAACGACCACAATAGGAGACGATCGACGCTGAACAAAGGTCAGTCGACTGGATGAAGTGATAAGAAATAAGCTTAGGATAACAGACAGTTGACTGTTGAGTAACACACAGTCACCTGTCCGTGGGACAGTCGACTGTATTATACCCTTCAGTCGACTGACTGAGAATCAATAAAATTGATGAAAAGACAGAGACTACTGATGAAATTGGCAGGTGCCTGATGACTAAAATGCAGTCGCCTATTGATCCAACAGTTGACTTTGAATTTGTCATCAGTTGCCTGGGCGAAAGATACAGTTTGCAGACAGAATGGATATAGTAGGGCAGTCGACTATCGAAGGAAAGACAGTCGTCTCTCCTAGTCCAAAAATGCACAGTGAGGTTAAAATCCAGAGGATATGCACAACTCACCTTAGGACCTATACTCTAATCATAAACTCATCAAAAATCAATATCAAACGATAAATCATTTATAACATAAATATCTTAAAACAATCTGAAAAACTCATGTAATCACAGAAATCTCAATTGCCTTTCTTAAAACAAATATATGATATATCAAATGAAGAGTGGCAACATAATGATATGAGCTCAAAAAGTGTTATAATAAGAAAGTTGAGCTCCTAAATTTCAGATTCACCCATAATCCCTAATTCTCCAGGCAACCTCACAAATGAATCTTCTTTAAGAGGTTTTGTGAAGATGTCGGCAATTTGTTTTTGGGTTTCAATGTACTCTAAGATGATGTCCTTCTTAGCTACATGATCATTGATAAAATGGTGTCTAACATCTATGTGTTTGGTACGGGAATGATGTACCTGATTCTTGGAAAGACATATAGCACTTTGGTTATCAACCATGATAGGGCAAATATCACAATTGACACCATAGTCTCTAAGAGTGTGTCTCATCCAAAGAACTTGTGCACATGCAAGACCCGCGGAAATATATTCCGCTTCAGTCGTGGACAATGATACCGAGTTCTATTTCTTGGAAAACCAAGAGACTAATGAATCTCCTAGGAAATGGCAAGTTCCACTAGTACTTTTCCTATCGAATTTGCATCCGGCAAAGTCGGCATCACTATATGAGATTAACTCATATGTGCTTGATTTAGGGTAAAGTAACCCATAATCTAGAGAATGATTGAGATAACGAAAAATTCGTTTAACCATAATCAAGTGTGACTCTTTAGGTCTAACTTAATATCTAGCACACAAGCATACGAAAAACATGATACCGGGCCTACTAGCAGTTAAATAAAGTAAGCTACCGATCATATCTCGATATAGACGAACGTCTACATCTTTTTTGTTCTCATCCTTGTGTAGATGGGTTGTCGTACTCACGAGAGTCCTTTTGCTTGAAGAAGATTCCATCCTGAATCTCTTGGTAAGCTCCCTGTTGAGTATTGGACTCCCCGGATTTGGTTTTGGATGATGAGCAAACATAAATAATTCATTAACTAACAATTTGTGAGCGCAGTTATGGAGATCGTCGCCAAATTCACGAGAACACTCAAAGCGACATCTCAAGACTTCTCAAAGCTCGTATTCAATGCCTAAAGCTTCGTTGAAGCTTTTGGACCATTTTGGAAGTCATGAAGATTTGATCGAAGCTCTCGAAGACCGTTCCTTAAGGTTTTATTTATAGTCTTTTAGTTTCGATCTATAGAATGTTAAGCCTTGAGTATATCTTACATTTCTATCTTCATATCGCTCCTATCTTAGAGCTAGGATCTTAGTAGAAGTCCATACAATCTTTCCCGAAGCATCGCGCTTCGATTCGGGACTTCTTGTGCATGTTAGTTGGTTCAAGAAGAAGAACCAACCGACTAGATGGTGATCTAGTCGGTCGGCAAAGTTTCTTGGACCGACTAGTTTGTTTTCTAAAACTCATGCTCTCTACTGTTTATACTTAGTCGGTCCACGTTGACTCACCGACCGACTAGTTAGTGAACTAGTCGGTCAGTGATGCTTCTTAGACCGACTAGTTGAGCTTTACTGTACATGCCAATTTTCTCCTGAGTTACTGTTTATCGTTAGTCGGTCTAAGAACGTTTGGCGACCGACTAGTTGATGATCTAGTCGGTCAACATTTGTTCTTGAACCGACTAACTCAATTTGTATTCAGACTATTTGTTTTTGACTCTTAGTCGGTCTAAGTTCACTGACCGACCGACTAGTTGTGAAACTAGTCGGTCAGACAGTCTTCTTGGACCGACTAGATTTCTAGGTCTGAAATTTAATCTGTTCACTGTTCATCACTTAGTCGGTCCATGTTGTTTGACCGACCGACTAGTTGATGAACTAGTCGGTCAGTGTTTGTTCTTTGACCGACTAGTGGCTTCAGATTTCCAACCGTTGGATTTTGACCTAACACGATTTTCCCCCTTAGTATATATACTAAGCTGGGGTTCTTCTTCCCCAAGAAGAGCAATATTTCAGAGATTCATTGAGATTGAAAGAGTTAGAGATTCTCACTCATTTCCAAAGCTCTCTCCCTCACAAGAAATCATTTCTCTCACATTCTACATCTAGAATCAATCTTGAGAGAAGTTTGTTCTTGGTGAGCCATTCAAGCTCTAGCTTGATTCAAGTCTCCAAATCACTCCTAGGCACCCATTGCTGCTCATTTCAGTGGTGCTAGGTCTTGGTGACTTCATCTTCCTTAAATCCCTCCTTGCACCTATTTGGTAAGAAAACTCAAGTTATAGGATTTGTGGTAAGATTGTTTATTTCATTATAAACTCATTTATATTGCTTATTGGTTCTCTCGGTTGTGAGAGAAGGTTGTGATCCCGGGTTGTGGGATTCACTATTGCCATTGCATGTATGATTTGATCTTGTGAAGGTTTTTCACAAGATATCATAGTGGAAATCTTGGGTTAGGGTTTCTAACCTAAGTATCCGGAGGGGATCCGGGTGGTTGGGACGTAGGATCACCGGGAACAAGTCGGAGAGACTTGGGTGGATCCGAACCCAGTAATATCAATTGTTAGCATTGTTAATTTTGTTGTTGTCATCAATTTAAGCTTCCGCAAATTGATTGGTAGTTGTTTGCACGATAATTAGGAAGTATACTCCTTGTTATTTTTAAAGTACTATTCACCCCCCCTCTAGTACTTGTGTTGTAGCTTGTAGGGCATTACATTTGGTATAAGAGCCAAATACTTAGCTATGTCTGCCAACGACAACAAGGCCGTTCGTCCACCTGCGGATTATGGATCCTTCAGGAACCGTAAAGGAGCGTCATCGGTCATGGAAGGACATTCCTCGACTAGGCCTCCATTCTTCAATGGCGTCAATTATGGATATTGGAAATGCCGGATGGAAACGTTCCTCCGGAGCGCCTCATTGTGGAGAATTACCATGTCGGAGTACAATGTGCCTACCGAAGAAGATTTCGACAAGTGGACTACCGCGGAGGTCGCCGCGGAGATTGCAAATGCCAAAAGCAATGAATGCTTTACAATGTGCATTGGAACCCGAAGATTTTAATAAGATATGCACATGTAAGAGTGCATATCAAATTTGGAATTCGCTCCTCATTTTGCATGAAGGAACGAGTCGGGTAAGAGATTCTAAACTCGTAGTAGTCAATAGAGATTACGAATTGTTTCATATGGAACAGGGAGAAAAGATGAAGGAGTATTATGCTCGCTTCGTCGACATAATGAACGAGTTGGAAGCTCTCGGCAAAACCTACACCCAAAAGGAGAAGTGTTCGAAACTTATCGAAGGACTTCCTTCTTCTTGGGAGAAACGTACCTTCGCCATCGAGGAAGATAATGACATGAATAAGTATACCGTAGTTCAATTGATGGGTACTTTGATGTCATACGAGGTACGTAAAGATAGCAAGGTGAAGTTACAAGAAAAGATGAAGTCCTATTTGAACCAAGACGTGCCTAAGAAAAAGGCGATTGCGTTCAAGGCGGCTCCATCCACCTCTACCGATGATGAGGACTCGGAAGAAGAAATGGACATGGAATCCATTGCACTCATGGCAAAGAAGTTCAATCGCTTCTTCCGAAAGGGTAACTTCAAACAAAAATCTAAATTTACTTCTACTAACGCCTCTCCACCTTTGTGCTTTAAATGCAATAAGCCAGGACACATCAAAGCGGAGTGTCCTCTAAACAAGCAAAAGGAGAAGTGGAAGGCCCCGAAGTTCGACAAGTCCAAGAAGTACAAAAAGGGGTACAAAAAGGGACTTGTCGGAGCAACATTCACCGACTCCGAGGATTCCTCAAGCGGAGAGTCGGACGATGAGAAAGTGGAGCAAGCGCACATGTGCTTCATGGCGAGAGAGGAGCATGATCAAGGATCCTCCTCTTCCGATGATAGCGACAACAAAGGCGATGAGGTAACTATGGATGACCTTAGGAATGCTAATTCTCAATTATGGTCTAAGTATACTAAATTAGTAAATAGGTATACTAAAGTAAAAGATGACTTAGCTAGCATTCAAACCTCGCCTAAAACTATCATCACCAACAACGACACCGTTGTTGAAGAGTTGAAGAATGAGATTGTTAATCTCAAGACTCAACTTGAACATGTTAGCATTGAGGATCCGGAAGAACATAAGATAGCAGATTTGACTTCTCAAAACTCGACGTTGAGTATTGAGAATGAGAATCTTAAATCTCGTGTTTATGTGCTCACATCGCAAGTATCCACTTTGGATACTTCTTTGCGTTCTCTCACCGAGAAATATGAGAACACATTAGGCCGAATTAATAAATTCAATAAGGGTAAGGACCATTTGGATAAAATCCTAAGTGACTTACTTCCGGCCAATCACCACATTGGCTTGGGGTATACGATGGGAAGTTCATCCAAATCGGCCACTACTTTTGTTAGGCCAACTTCCGGTGCTTCGACGAGTGGTAGCAAACACTCTATTGGTAGTTCATCTACCAATGGTGCTTCCACCTCGTCCACACCCTCTTTCGGAAAGAAACCCACTTTGGGTGGACCTCCAAAGAAGGGGCATGCCTACATGTACACCAATACCATGCCACGTAGGAACACACGTCCTACTCCACCGGCTCATACATATGATGATTTTTATGATACACATTCACAGGCACGTGCACACCATGTGAGACACCCTCACGCACGTGTTCCCTCACATACATATGTTCACCCACAACATCATATGAATAACTATCCGCATGCACCATTTCATCATGTTCCTTATGCCTATCCACGACATGCATCACGTAGAAATCAACAACGCATGCATGCTCCCAATAGGATGAGGGCTCCCAAAATATTCACTATTTAGAGCCCAAAGGACACAAGCATGGATGAAAAACAAGTTTACATGAATGCTTATTTTTCGGATGTTGTGCATAGTAAAAATTATGTGGGGAAGTCTAAGTCCAATTGGACTTGGCTTCCAAAGGTCTAACCTTTGAGGACCCAATGACCTTGGGTACCATAAAATGATATGATTATCTTTAGGTACTCAAGAAAAATAAGCGGAGCAACAAAGTTAAATTTGGCTCCAAGGATGGGTGGATACTCGATAGCGGGTGTTCAAAACACATGACGGGCGATGCTCAATTGCTTTCCGGAGTGGTGCCCATTGCTAATGGGAACCGGGTAGTCTTTGGAGGCAATGAGAGCGGAACCATCGTCGGTGTTGGTAAAGTGGGTAACCCATCTAAACCCTTAATTAGTGATGTTTATCTAGTTAATGGTTTAAATCATAATCTTATTTCAATAAGCCAACTTTGTGACAAAGGTTACAAAGTTAGCTTTACGAAAGGATTGTGTCATATTTTGAATGATAATAATAATTTATTATTTTCTGGCACACGCCATAAAGATATTTATATTTTGGATCTTCCTAATTCTTATGAACAATGTCTCGTTGCCAACACAAGTGAACAACACTTATGGCATCGACGCTTTGGACATGTGAACTTTGGAACACTTTATAAGCTTTCAAAATTAAATTCCATTAAAGGTTTTCCGAAGCTCGTTTTTGAAAAGAAAAGTTTTTGTGATTCTTGTCAACGTGGCAAGCTTCCTAAATCTTCATTTAAACCTAAGAAAAGCATTTCTACTAAACGACCACTAGAGCTATTACATCTAAATTTATTTGGGCCAACTAGAGTTGCTTCCTTAGGAAATGCAAGATATGGACTTGTCATCGTAGATGATTATTCTAGATTTACATGGGTATTTTTCTTATGTAATAAAAATGAAGCTTTTGAAAACTTCACAATATTTGTGAAGAAAGTACCAAATCTCATCGGAACCATCATTGTCACTATTCGTAGTGATCATGGGGGTGAATTTGAGAATGAGCCTTTCTCAAATTTTTGTGATGATCTTGGAATTACTCACACGTTTTCTTTCCCTCTCGCACCCCCTCAAAATGGTGTTGTTGAGAGGAAGAATAGAACGCTTGTGGAGTGTGCTCGCACTATGCTCGAAGATAGCCAACTTGGTTATCAATTTTGGGCGGAAGCGGTACACACCGCTTGTTATGTGTTTAATAGAATACTTTTAAGGCCCGGCACCAAACAAACTTGTTATGAATTGTTGTTTGGTAGATTGCCTCAAGTTAAACATTTTCGTGTTTTCGGTGCAAAATGTTTTATTAAAAACACTTATGAAAATTTGGACAAGTTTGATCCGAGATCGGATGAGGGGATATTTGTTGGGTATTCCTCACGTAGCAAAGCCTACCGGATATACAACAAAAGATCCTCTACGATCGAGGAATCACTACATGTCTCTTTAAATGAGAATTTTACTACATCTATAATTTCAAATGATGATGATTCTATGGATGTTTTATGTGATTCGTTTGAAAATTCTAAGTCTATTGATTCAATTGATTCTATTGATACTAACCCAACTAATGAGGTTGTTGAGAATGTTCCTAGTGATCAGGGAATTCCCAAACAGCTTCATACGGTTCGTGACCACCCCCATGAGCAAGTTATTGGCAATATTCATGATAGAGTCAAGACGAGATCGCTAGTCCACCACTTCGCCAATTGTGCCTTTGCCTCATCGATAGAGCCAAAGAATATAGTTGAAGCGTGCGAAGATAGTGCTTGGATCCTTGCCATGGAGGAGGAACTCATTCAATTCGAGAGGATTGAGGTATAGGAGCTTGTTCCTTTGCCATCGAAGAACCACACCGTCATAGGGACAAAGTGGATCTTCAAGAACAAAACCGACGGAAACCAAGTCGTCGTCCGGAACAAAGCTCGGTTAGTAGCTCAAGTCTATCGACAAGAGGAAGGTATCGATTTCGAAGAATCCTTCGCTCCGGTAGCTAGATTAGAATCAATTAGATTATTATTGTCTTTTGCATGCCATAAAAATTTCAAATTATTTCAAATGGATGTTAAAAGTGCATTTTTAAATGGAGATGTCGTTGAGGAAGTTTACGTTTCTCAACCTCCGGGCTTCATAAATGAAAAATTTCCAAATCATGTTTTTAAACTAAAGAAAGCTCTTTCCGGTTTGAGACAAGCTCCTCGAGCTTGGTATGATCGCCTAAAGAATTTTCTTTTGGATTTGAATTTTAAAATGGGCGAAGCCGATTCTACATTTTTTGTTAAGCATGTGAATAATGATATTTTATTAGTTCAAATTTATATTGATGATATCATTTTCGGTGCTACTAACTTCACTCTTTGCGAAGAGTTTTCTAATGTGATGAAGGAACAATTTGAGATGAGCCACATGGGCGAACTCAAATATTTCTTAGGTCTCCAAATTCGCCAATTGAATGATGCAATCTTCATCCACCAAATGAAATACACTGTGGAGTTGCTAAAGCGATTTGGAATGGAGAATGCCTCCGGGAAAAAGACTCCTATGAGCACTACAACGCATCTTGATAAAGATACGGGCGGAAAAGATGTTGACATTCGTCTATATCGAGGTATGATAAGTAGTTTACTTTATCTCACCGCTAGTAGGCCCGATATCATGTTTGTCGTATGTATTTGTGCTCGTTATCAGTCTCAACCTAAGGATTCTCACTTAGTAGCGGTAAAACGTATTTTTCGCTATCTAAGTTACACTTTATATTTTAGATTACTTTATCCGAAATCTAGCACATATGAGTTAGTCTCATATAGTGACGCTGATTATGCGGGATGCAAATCCGACAGGAAAAGTACTAGTGGCACTTGCCATTTTATAGGAAATTCCCTTGTCTCTTGGTTTTCCAAGAAGCAAAATTCGGTGTCACTTTCAACCACCGAGGCGGAATACATTGCCGCCGGTGCTGCTTGTGCCCAGGTTCTTTGGATGAGACACACACTAAAGGATTTTGGTATTCATTGTGATACTAGCCCTATCATGGTGGATAACCAAAGTGCTATTTGTCTTTCAAAGAATCCGGTGCACCATTCCCAATCTAAACACATAGATGTCCAACACCTATTTTTGATGATCATGTTGCTAAAAAGGACATCATTTTAGTGTACGTTGAAACCCAAAAGCAAATCGCCGATATTTTCACGAAACCCCTAAAGGAGGACTCCTTTGTGCGGTTGCATCGAGAATTGGAGATTATGGGTGAATCCGAGATATAGGACTCATGTTTCATTCAATAATCTTGCATGCTATTATATTTCGCAATATTTCGTTCATGCTAGTCTTATTGAATTTTTCGGGATTTTATGTGATATTTTGAATTTTTGCTCGAATTCATATTTGAATGTCGTATTTGAGATTTCAATGTTTAATGGGGTAGTTTAGATGATTTTTGAGAGGATTATGATGTTTTGTCCAAGTGTATTTAGGAGAGAACTTAATTGTCATTTTGGACTCATCTAGTCAGTCTCAGTTCATCAACCAACCGACTAGATTCACATCTAGTCGGTCAGCTAATGAACTAAGACCGACTAGCTCAATCTCTAAACTTTTGAACTCCTTTAGTCGGTATCAGTTCAATCACCAACCGACTAGATTCGTATCTAGTCGGTTAGTAAAAGAACTCATACCGACTAACTCAAGCTATTTAAGTTTTCTTTCCAGCTTCACTCCTTTAGTCGGTTAAAGTTCACTTATCGACCGACTAGATTGAGTTCTAGTCGGTCAGTGTTTGAACGTAGACCGACTAATTTTTGTTCAGGAAATTTTCGTTTTGGCTCTGTTTCCACTTAGTCTGTTCAAGCTCGTTAACCGACCGACTAGATGGTCATCTAGTCGGTCAACGTTTGAACTTAGACCGACTAAGTGATCAGGGGCAGTCACGTCTTTTTGTGATTTCAACCGACTATATCCTAATCTATTCGATTGTTTCTCATTCTAGTCGGTTATCTTCGTTTCTCCAACTCGAAAACCCCCGAACCCAGCTCGTGAATCTTCGACTTCCGATCAACTCCGGCCACTTTTCCGACCATCCGCCGCCGTCGATCTCCCTCCCCTAGGTATATCTCCTCCTCCTAGGTCGTTTTCGATTCCTAGGGTTTGATTTTGTCGATTTAGGGTTTCGAACTTCCTCTAGGGTTTGATCTTGCCTTAAGCCTGTTTCGATTTCACTCTTTAGGGTTTGTCAGCTTAGGTTTGTTTGATCCTTTCATACGTCGATTCCTTGAACTCGTTGTGCCGCGATCATGGCAAGAACGAGGATCCCGATTACTCCCTCCGGTGCCTCCCCCATGACCATAGAGGCCGCGACTGCTTCGACTCCACCTAAGCGTAGGGCCAAAACTACACGTCCCCCCTCGTCGTCTTCAACACCGTTGAAGAGGAAGAGGACATCCAAGCCCAAAGCTAAAGGCCAATCTTCCAAGCCCAAATCTCAACCCAAAAAGTTCCGTGCACCTACCCCTCCCGGTGAGCGTTCAGGTAGTGACTCTGAGGAAGATTCCGAGGAAGAGTACACTCCTGAGCATCCCGAGAAGGCACCTACTCCGCCCCCACCTCCACCTCCTCCTAAGACCCGTAAGGCTAAGGGTAAAGCCCAGATGCCGGTAGGCGGTGTAGATATATCGTTGTGTCGTGACGACCCTCAGTGTTTAGCGGCTTACAACCGTATAGAGCACTGCCCACTGCTATTGGAGCATTACGTTCAGTTCTCTGACTTTCTTGGCCTTGCGGATCTTTTATCCTATAGCGGACTTTTGGACTATCTTAGATATGACCCTAAGGCGAACCCACGTCCCTATCCTCGCATGGTCAAGCTTTTCTATGCCAATCGTACCCGGGGTCAGTATGATGAGACCCACTCCATCGAGACATCTGTTTTGGGGACTCCTATAGTCCTCAATGCAGAGATCTTGGGGGAGTTGATAGGATGCTCATCATCTGGCCTCCTACCGTCTGACATTTCTGTAGACGATATCTCAACTCTCGATCAACCAACCCTCGCTGATATCTTTCAGGTTATCCCTCCTGCATTCATAGGCGTCCCTTCCAAATCATTAAAGCCGAATGCTTGGGTGATTAATCTCATCATGAAATCATGCCTATTGCCCAAGTATGGATCTTCCTCACTTCCTTCGCAGCCTTTTCTGAAGTTGATTTACGCTCTTTTTATGGGTAGCTCGATTAACTGGGCTCGAATTATACTCGACAAGATGGATTCTTTCGAGTGTGTTCGCAAGTCTAGTAAATCGGTGCACATCCCATATCCTTACCTTTTGACTTTGGTATTCCGTCACTTTGGTGTTCCTTTGCCTCCGGATGATGAGCGTCCCCTCGGTCCACCCCTGAACGCGACGGCCGTCAAGAATTCTCTTACGGAACTTCGTCACGTCCAGCGGTCGACTCCTTCTGCATCCCAGGCCACACCTTCAGCTGCTGCAGCCCCTCCTCCTACCACCACTCTAGATGATATCGTTCGCTTACTTCGTCGTCACGAGTCTCGTTTGGCTCGTACTGAGGAGGTTGTGTGCCGTATGGCTAGTATGATGGGTATTCAGCTTCCTCCTCCTGTTTCTGAGTATGAGGAGATGGATGACGAGGAGATTGATGAGCTTGTCACCTCTTTAGCTCGTGGCGCTGAGGCCACTGCTGCTACTGCTACTACTTCCACTGCTGGTGCTGCCACTTCTTCCGGTGCTCCAGAGTCTTCTGCACCAGTGGATCAGACTCCTGTTGATGCTGCTGCTGCTCCTGCTGACGTCACTGCTCCTGTTGAGCCTACTGCCGTTCCTGCTGATACTTCTACCGTTGAGCCTGTCGTCATTATCTCCACTCCAGCCCCGACGATCCCTTCTGTTGACACACCACTCCTCACAGCAGAGCCTGAGTCCACTCCCTCGACTGGACCCATGGAGACTGCTGATCCTGCCACTTCCTCCTGAGCGTCAGTTTGGAGGACTCTCCGGTGATCATTGGATGATACATCTTCTTGAGAGTGTTTTGGGTTAGGATAGAGTTTGGTGGTGTTTTGATGTATTTCTGATTTTCTGGATGTCGGTATATTTGATGTATTTTGGATGTTTGATGATAGTGTGTCGATGATGATGTTGTATTTTTTGTTGGAGATATAGATGTTGCACTTTATATGATGTAGTCGATGTATTTTTGCATGTACTCATGATATTCTTATATATATACATCGATGTTCTCCTTTTACTTCATTGTGCACATTTAATATTCATTCAATGTCTATGATATGTGATTTCGTCGCTCGACGATTACAAACTTGGTAAAATAGATTTTATTTCTATGATTGCATAGAATTGTTTTCCATGCACAAATTTAACCAAGAATATTGAGTATTGAAGAGTACATTTCTTTATTCAATAAGTGAATTTATATTTGGTATTTTGATGATTTTAATTTTCGTTTTTCAAAAATGGACAATTTGGCACACTTTGATTCGTTTTGACTATTTTCCTTGGTGTCAATTTGGTCCATCTTCATATTCTACGACTCCTGATGTTGGATTTTCGTTATCCTTGTTGTTGTTGTTGTATGCCCCCCATTTTTGGGATAATGCCAAAGGGGGAGAGATAATGATAATGATTAGGGCAAATGAAAATTTAACTCAATTTCCAAGAATCTAATTTGATATGTTAGATTCAGGGGGAGTTAAGATATATATAAGGATTTTCAAATACGATATTTCAATAATCGATTCTCATTATATATCTAACTCGTCTGCTTGATGCAATTTATATTTATTCTATTTGGAATTAACGTGTCAGCAATGCAGGGGGAGTAAGTATTTTACATTTGAATCATTATTTTTGATTATTATTTATGTTGGTTTGTCATCACCAAAAAGGGGGAGAATGTTGAGTATTGGACTCCCCGGATTTGATTTTGGATGATGAGCAAACATAAATAATTCATGAACTAACAATTTGTGAGCGCAATTATGGAGATCGTCGCCAAATTCATGAGAACACTCAAAGCGACATCTCAAGACTTCTCAAAGCTCGTATTCAATGCCTAAAGCTTCGTTGAAGCTTTTGGACCATTTTGGAAGTCATGAAGATTTGATCGAAGCTCTCGAAGACCGTTGCTTAAGGTTTTATTTATAGTCTTTTAGTTTCGATCTATAGAATGTTAAGCCTTGAGTATATTTTACATTTCTATCTTCATATCGCTCCTATCTTAGAGCTAGGATCTTAGTAGAAGTCCATACAATCTTTCCCGAAGCATCGCGCTTCGATTCGGGACTTCTTGTGCATGTTAGTTGGTTCAAGAAGAAGAACCAACCGACTAGATGGTGATCTAGTCGGTCGGAAAAGCTTCTTGGACTGACTAGTTTGTTTTCTAAAACTCATGCTCTCTACTGTTTATACTTAGTCGGTCCACGTTGACTCACCGACCGACTAGTTAGTGAACTAGTCGGTCAGTGATGCTTCTTAGACCGACTAGTTGAGCTTTACTGTACATGCCAATTTTCTCCTGAGTTACTGTTTATCGTTAGTCGGTCTAAGAACGTTTGGCGACCGACTAGTTGATGATCTAGTCGTTCAATATTTGTTCTTGAACCGACTAACTCAATTTTTATTCAGAGTATTTGTTTTTGACTCTTAGTCGGTCTAAGTTCACTGACCGACCGACTAGTTGTGAAACTAGTCGGTCAGACAGTCTTCTTGGACCGACTAGATTTCTAGGTCTGAAATTTAATCTGTTCACTGTTCATCACTTAGTCGGTCCATGTTGTTTGACCGACCGACTAGTTGATGAACTAGTCGGTCAGTGTTTGTTCTTTGACCGACTAGTGGCTTCAGATTTCCAACCGTTGGGTTTTGACCTAACACGATTTTCCCCCTTAGTATATATACTAAGCTGGGGTTCTTCTTCCCCAAGAAGAGCAATATTTCAGAGATTCATTGAGATTGAAAGAGTTAGAGATTCTCACTCATTTCCAAAGCTCTCTCCCTCACAAGAAATCATTTCTCTCACATTCTAGATCTAGAATCCATCTTGAGCGAAGTTTGTTCTTGGTGAGCCATTCAAGCTCTAGCTTGATTCAAGTCTCCAAATCACTCCTAGGCACCCATTGCTGCTCATTTCAGTGGTGCTAGGTCTTGGTGATTTCATCTTCCTCAAATCCCTCCTTGCACCTATTTGGTAAGAAAACTCAAGTTATAGGATTTGTGGTAAGATTGTTTATTTCATTATAAACTCATTTATATTGCTTATTGGTTCTCTCGGTTGTGAGAGAAGGTTGTGATCCCGGGTTGTGGGATTCACTATTGCCATTGCATGTATGATTTGATCTTGTGAAGGTTTTTCACAAGATATCATAGTGGAAATCTTGGGTTAGGGTTTCTAACCTAAGTATCCGGAGGGGATCCGGGTGGTTGGGACGTAGGATCACCGGGAACAAGTCGGGGAGACTTGGGTGGATCCGAACCCAGTAATATCAATTGTTAGCATTGTTAATTTTGTTGTTGTCATCAATTTAAGCTTCCGCAAATTGATTGGTAGTTGTTTGCACGATAATTAGGAAGTATACTCCTTGTTATTTTTAAAGTACTATTCACCCCCCCTCTAGTATTTGTGATGTAGCTTGTAGGGCATTACACTCCCATGTGTACTTTGTTTGATGTATGAAAGTCTCATCCTTCATTTGTCGAATTTACAATCCAAGAAAATATTTGAGCTCTCCC